>PVKE010012344.1:0-38513 GCA_004027555.1 Craseonycteris thonglongyai | reverse complement strand
TTTTTCTATTCTGAATTTCATTAAGTTCTGCTTTGATTTTTATTAATTCTTTTCTTCTGCTGGCTTTGGGGGACCTCTGTTCTTCTTTTTCTAGCTCTATAAGATGAGATGTGAGGGTGTTTACTTGTAGTTTTTCTTGTTTCTTGAGATAGGCCTGTAATGATATAAATTTCCCTCTTAATACTGCTTTCACTGTGTCTCAGAAATTTTGGTACGTCGTGTTTTCATTTTCACTTGTTTCTACACATTTTTTAATCTCTTGTTTAATTTCCTCTTTGATTCAGCTACTTTTTAATAGCATGTTGTTCAATCTCCACGTATATGTGGTTCTCTCTGCAGTTGATTTATTGCAATTGATCTCTAGTTTCAACGCTTTGTGGTCTGAGAATACACTTGGTATGATTTGGATGTCCTTAAATTTGGTGAGGTTAGATTTAAGTCCCAGGATATGGTCTATCCTTGAAAATGTTCCATGTGCACTAGAGTAAAATGTATAGCCCTTTGTTGTAGGATGGAATGAACTGTAGATGTCAATTATGTCCATTTCCTGCAATGTATCATTGAAAGCTGCGATTTCCTTATTTATTTTCGGCTTGGATGATCTGTCCAATGTTGTCAGGGGGGTGTTTAGATCCCCTACTATAATTGTATTTTCATCAAATTCTCCCTTTAGATCTGTTAGTAGATGCTTTATAAATTTTGGTGCTTCTTGATTGGGGGCATATATATTGATGAGTGTCATGTTTTCTTGATGTATTGTCCCTTTTTTTTTTTATTTATTTATTTTAGAGAGAGAGAGAGAGAGAGAGAGAGAGATACAGAGACAGAGAGAGAACTGAACTGGGGGAGCTCCCAGTTCAGCATATGGTTCCACACGGGCCGGGGCCGGGATTCGATCCCCGGTCCCCGGCGCTGCAAAGTGAGCGCTTAGCCCACTGAGCCATCCCGGCTTCCCCTGTATTGTCCCTTTTATCAAGATGTAATGTCCATCTTTATGTCTTATTATTTTTTTTTATCCAGATGTCTTTTTCACCAGAAATCAGTATGGCCACTCCAGCTTTTCTCTGACTGCCATTTGCCTGGAGTATTGTTTTCCATCCTTTTACCCTGAGTATATGTCTGTCCCTGTGGCTGAGGTGTGTCTCTTGTAGGCAGCATATGGTTGGGTTTTGTTTTTTAATCAAGTCTGCTACCCTGTGCCTCTTTATGGGTGAATTCAGTCCATTTACATTCAGGGTGATGATTGACATATGAGGATATCCCATATCCATTTCTTCTTTCCTTTTTATTTTTTTGTTGTCCCAACTCTTTTCCATTTATTTTGATTTCTGGATTCAGGTCGGATAGCCTCCTTCAGTATTTCTTGGAGTGCCGGTTTTGAGCTGGAGAATTCTCTCAGCTTCTGTATATCTGAAAATGCCTTAATTCCTCCTTCATATCTAAAGGTTAATTTTTCTGGATAGTTGATTCTTGGCTGGAAATTTCTCTCTTTTAATATTTTGAAGATTGGGGTCCACTCCCTCCTGGTTTGCAGAGTTTCTGCTGAGAAGTCTGGTGACAGCCTGATAGTTTTTCCTTTGAAAGTTATATTTTGTTTTTCCCTGGCAGCCTTGAGGATTCTTTCCTTGTCTTTGTTTTTTGTCATCTTCAGAACAATGTGCCTTGGAGAAGATCTGCTAGGGTCTAGGAAGTTGAGGCTCCTGCTTTCCTTTGGATTTGAGGCAATAATTCTTTCCATAGGCTAGGGAAATTTTCGTCAACTATTTGTTTTTGTAGACTCTGAGAAGATTTCATCTCGCTTCCTTCTGGTACCCCTATTATTCTAATATTGTTCTTTCTGACAGAGTCAGAGAGTTCTTGTAGGGCTCTTTCATTTCTCTTGATTCTCATTTCCCTTTCTTCTTCCCTCTGTGACATATCCATGTTTGTATCTTCGATTTCACTCATTCTTTCCTCTAGCTTTTCAGCCCTGTTTCCCAGGCTGGTCAGTTCTTTTTTCATCTCTCCCATGATTCCTTTCATTTCAAGGAGTTTCTTTTGGTTCTGCTCTAACTTCTCAATTTTATTGGCAAAGTACTCAGTTTGCTCAGAAAATTTCTTGCTGAGGTCATTTAACTGTGTCTGGGTACTTTGCCATCATTGAGTGAGCTCTCTGAGTGCCTTGATTATTGAATTTCTGAATTCTGTTTCACTTAGATTTGATTCCAAGTGTGCAAGCTCCTTTACTAAAGAATGCCCCTGATCTTCTGGAGGGGCTTTGGATTCTGAGGTGTGCATTGTGTTTGATGTGGTTCTTTTTCCTCTGCGCATGAGTATGCTTTCCCACTGGGGGTTTTCCTATCAGGTGGGCTTCTCAGCTGTGGGAGGAGGAGATTTTGGGAGAGGGTTGGGGGAAGCAGTCAGTTCTGTGCCTTGGGGCTATTCGTTTAGGTTGCCGTTTTAGCTGTTAGAAGGCAGGGTACTGAAGGTGTGGTTCCGGGGGTGGGGGCGTGTGAGTAGGAGCTAGGGTGGGCCTGAGACACAATAGCAGATTCCTCTGTCTGCAGGGAGGCTGGTGGTTCAGAGCAGAGGCCCAGTGAGCTGCTCTGGGCTTTTTTTCTTCCCCTCTGGACAGGCTGCCTTTTCACTGCCTCTGTGAGCCTGTCTGCTTGCAGCTCAACAGTAGTGGGGGCTGGGCGAGCAGCTCTGGGCTTTTCTTCCCCTCTGGCCGGACTGCTTTTTCACTGTCTCTGTGAGCCTGCCTGCCGTCTGTGGGCCTGCCTGCCGGGGCGCCGCTTAGCTGTGGTGCAGGCAGGTGGGGCTTGGCAGGGGCTCGGCTGCGGCTGCTCTGCAGGACCGGGATTCACTCTAAGCACGTCTATTGTTGCCCAGCATGCTCCCTCAGTGTCCACTGAGCCGCTGCCCTCACTCCAAGAGCCCTGTCTTCAAAAGGTGCTCCCTCACAGACAACTTTAGGAGCTCAGCTGTATCTCCTCTGTGAATCAGGGGTGCCAAGCTGCTGTGGGCTGGTGCCCTGCTCTCACTCCACCTGCCAGGAAGTGCAGCTACCCTGCTCCACAGTCCCTGTTCCACTTTAGGCTCTGTGATATGATTAGGGCACCACGTGTTGCCCCTTGAGTTGGGATGTTAAATTGTCCACATTCCTGTGGGGCTTCCACGCTCCCTAGGTCTCGGCTTCCAGCCCGCCCTGGATCTAGCTCCACTTTGACTGTAGTCCCCCAATCCCCCTTTGTTTTTGCCAGCCCCGGGCCGCGCTCCACACTCCGTGTTCCTGTCCCTGAACTGCTCCTTCTCCGTCCCTCTCCCGCTCTCCCCTTTTTCCTCTAACCTTTGTGTGTTGTTCTGCGTTGTGTGGTTCTCTCAGTTGAGGGTGCTTCTCAGGGTTTCCCCTGTGGGTTCCTTTTTGTTCATAAGTCCCTTCCCAGGTAGGTGTCTGCGTTCTCCTCTCGTGCCGCCATCTTTTTTCCCTCAACATCTCTCAAGATTTCTTAAGCAAAACATTTGGAGGTAAAAGCCCAGACCAAAATCTACTAGGACACTAGCTATTTTGTCTGAAAGTAGTGAAAACAAAAATAAGTTCTTACCTACTGTGAACTGGACAATTTTTCAAAAAAAATTAATATTGATATTCCAGGCTGTCTATAAAGTGCTAGTGAGAGACAAGATAGAAATATTTTAACCTTATGAGAATTCAGTGAGCCTTAGTTTACCCCCAAATGCTGAGCTTTCCAAACTTCCATTTATTTTGTGGTTCCCCAGGATGGATCGTTTAAACACTGAGAGAAAAACTTAATGAGGCAATCTACCTCATTATATTTCTGTTCATGAAAAAAAATGAATTTTCATCAAAGAACGGTCATTCACCCTGCATAGTTAGAAGATTCTTCAAATGTGAATTATTCAGCAACTAGCATTTACTGTACAGATGGTTCATTAATAAATGATGACACATCATTTGGCATCAGAAATCTACTCTGGATAATATCTAGCTATATTAATTAGTTTAATGAACAGCCCTGCACTCATTTTACCCAAGCCTCCTTGATGAGTTCAGCCCACAATTAGGACGAGCTTTCCCCAACCAACAGTCTTGGCTTACTTCCCCTCAGACTTTTCCTTCCGCTCTGAACCAGGCAGGGCTGGGCTCCTCCGCACCACCCTGTAGATTGGCAGGTCACAGGGGCGGGCAGGCGCGTGCGCACTGGCCTGCCCACAGCCGGTGGATCATGGAGGCCGCAAGACCCTTCACTCTGGAGTGGTTTGTCCCCCTGACCCAAGGCGGCGTTTTGAAGCTAGGGCTCTGTGAGCTCTGGCTACTACTGCTGGCTTCTGGTTTGAGCGCGAAACATTTGCCACACGAAGAGGACGTAGACTTTATCAATGAGTACGTGAACCTCCACAATAAGCTGCGAGGTGACGTCAGGCCGCAAGGGGCTAACTTGTTCTTCATGGTGAGGCCCAACGGCAGTTGCCCAACACTAACAACCCAGGTCACGGTGCTTGCCCTCTGCCTCACATTGTCTGGGCCACTGCTCTGTGGCTTAAGGATGGCGGGGAGCCGCACTTGTAGTTTGAGTTTAAAACTCCATCCATGTAGTTTATACACTCAAGAAATTAAAACCACCGTTACTCATAACACACATTTATTACCAAGATTTTGCAGAGGGCTGGGACTCTGGTGAGTTGAAACACACATCTGAAGTACAAAATTTAAGAGGGCTTCAATTTGAGAAAATGATAGCGTAATGCAAATTTTTTTGATTTGAAACCAATGCAAAATATCATTGATAAAAACAATATCAATTTAAACGACAGGATGTTTGGGCTTGAATTAGGAGAGGCAAATGAGGTACACTCAAGATGATGCAAGGGAAAAGTCTGGTGTTGTTTAAATTTTTTATTTCTTCCATCATGGATATTTTTACATTAATTTTTGCCTTTTAAAAATATTACTTGAGTTTTTTTGGTATTCACCCTAAATGTTGCTTCTGAGGGGGTGACTCAGTCATCTCATCCTAATCCAGCCCTGACTTTGCCTTCCCTTACAGTGTTATTTGTGCTTCTTTCCCATCTCCCTACCCCCATTTCTATTTAACATCTTATCCATGGTTACCTTGTTGCTACAGAGTCTTCATGATGGTCATTAAAAATGCCTGCAAGCTTTATTGAGTAAATAGCTTATCAGGCAATTAGGAGTTCCAATTTCCATTTTAAATGATAAAGCAAGGACTATTCCCCTAAACTTAAATCTTTACTTCCTTCTGGATTAGTTCCTTAGAACAAATTCCAAAAATGGAATAAATAAATTAAGGACGTGATTTTTTTTAATTTACATGGTACATGGCAATTGCTATTATTATAAAGGGTTGTGCCAAATTAAGCAAACTCCAGCAGTATATAAATATTTTTTCACCACATCCCCACTGGCTTGGGCATTTTCAATCACTTGCTATACTGATAAATTATTAAATGGTACTTCATTTCATTGTTATTTCTTTTTCTTTTGTTTGTTTGTTTGTTTGTTTGTTTCAGCGATGGTGAGAGAAGCAGAGAAAGCACGCAGGAGAGCGAAGGGGGAAGGGCCTAGACAGTCTCCATAATTGTATATTATTAGTTGTGACATGGTTTCATTCTACACAGGTTGATGTGAGACCAAGAGGGACAGAAACCACAGTTCAGCATGTGGGTTTTCACAGGCTGGGGCCAGTATACAGCTCCTGGACCTTGTGGTTACAAGGCAAGTACTCAACCTGTGAGCTATCCCAGCATCCCCTATAATGAAACTTTTTAAAGGTTATGTATTTCTAGTCTCTAAATATTATATTTCAAACATAAAGAAAAATATAGAGAATAATACAGCCAACACACATGTACCTGCAATATATATCTTAATATATGAATATTTTTAAAGGAATATTGTATTAGGTTTAATTTAAACCCTCAACCTAAACTTTTACCCTTCTCTTTTTTTTCTATAGTTGGTATGTATTTTTCATGGATTTTGCTAGGATGTAAATGGTAACTATAACATAAAAAGTATAGTTTATCATAATAGTATGGTCTACTTAGACCTTTTCCTTCACAGGATTAAAAATCATACATTTATTTTTATTTTATTGGTTATTCTTAACATTTTAATGAATGTATAACTTTACAAATCCAGAATTAGCATCTATAACCTTCTCCCAAATATACAAAAGATCTTACAACACAAATTCTGAATGTCTCCTGCCTATATTTATGCTGTTGTTGTCATCTAGTATTTTTGTTCTACCTTGTTATTAAACTCAAAAATAATGTTTTTTATTGTGAAATATGCATAACAAAATCTACCATTTTAACCATCTTTAAGTGTACAACTCTTATGATATTAAGGAATTTACATTGTACAACCATCACCATTATTCACTCATCTCTAGAACTTTTTCATCTTTCCCAGTTTTACCCTCTAAAAACTAACTCCCTATACCCTTCTTTCCACAGTTTCTGGCAACTGTCATTCTGCTTTCTGTCTCTGTGAGCTTGACTACTTGAAGCACTTCATATAGGAATCATACATAGTAACGTTTTCAAGGCTCATCCATGTTACAGCACCTGTCAGAGTTTCTGTCCTTTTTAAAACTGAATAATATTATACTTTGTGTATATACCATATTTTGTTTATCATTCATGTGTTGATGGATACTTAGGATGCTTTCACCTTTTGGCTACAATGAATAATGCTGCTATGAACATGTGTGTGGGTACAAATATCTATTTGATTTACTGCTCTCACTTCTGTTGGATATATACCCAGAACAGGAATTGCTAGAATAAATGGAAATTCTATGTTTAATATTTTCAAGAACTACCATTCTGGTTCCCATAGTGGCTTCACTATTTTATATTCCCACCAGCAGTGCATGATGTTTGTAATTTTTTCACATTCTTTCCAAAAATTGTTGTTTCCTGTTATATTAATATATATCTATAGATACAGGTATTAATGGGAGCAAAGTGCTATGTCATGGTTTTGATTTGCATTTCCTTAACGTATAGGTATGTGGGGCATATTTTCAGGTGCTTATTGGCCATTTGCATATCTTTGGAGAAATTTTTATTCAAGTGCTTTGCTCAATTTTTGGCCAAGTTTTCTTGTTCGTTAAAGGAATTATTTATATACTTGTATTCTGAATATTAATTCCTTATCAAATAGATGATTTATAGTTTTCTTTTGTTCCTTGATGAAGTCTCTCTAGTTTTTATTTTGTTGCCTGTGCTTTTGGTATTATATCCAAGATATCATTGCCAAATCTAATGTCATCAAGCTTTTCCCCTTTAATTTTTTCTAAGAATATAATAGTTTTAGCCAACAGCCACAAGGTCTAACAATTAAGTTCATGAACTCATCCTAGAAGAAGTGCTGTATACCTCATTGCTGAATATCACTGTGGTCACCTTCGAAGTTCTCCCCTTGGGAAACCATCTACTGGTGCCAGCGCATAGTCCACCTTTCAAAGCAGTTTTGGAACCCTTTCTGGAATGGCTATCAGAGCCATCATCATATTACCTTTGATGTCCTGAATGTCATCAAAATGTCTTCCTTTCAATATTTTCTTTTTCTTTGGATAAAGAAAAAGTCATTGGGGGCCAGATCAGGTGAGTAGGGAGGCTATTCCAATACAATGATTTACTGGCTAAAAACTCCTTCACAGACAGTGCCTTGTGAGCGGGTGGGTTGTGATGTCAGAGCCATGAGTTGTTGGTGAAAAGTTCAGGCCGTTTTTGTCTAACTTTATCATGCTGCAATTTCAGCACTTTTAAGTAGTCAACTTGGTTGACTGTTTGTCCACTTGATACAAATCCATAATGAGCAATCCCTCTGATATCAAAAAACGTTAGCAACATTGTTTTGACTCTTGATTTGGATTGATGGAACAGCTTTGACTGGAGAATTGGCTGATTTCCATCATGCAGTTTGATGCTTTGTTTCAGGGTTGTATTGGTACACCATGTTTCATCACAAGTGATAACATGGCCCAAAACATTGTCTTTCCTCCCCCAAAAGATCTTGGCAAAGTTTGACTCTCCTTTGCTTTTGTTCATCGGTGAGTTCCTGGTAGAACATTTTTGCGCACAGTTTCTCATGCCAAGATTTTCAGTGAAGATTGTCCTAATTGTTTTTCTATTGATGTTTACTTGGTCTGTTATGCTTCTAACAGGCAGCCAATGATTTTGACCACAATTTGACAAATTTTGGCAATGTTTTCATCAGTTCTGCTCTTTATTGGCCGCCCTGACCTCTCTTCATCGGTGATGCTTTCTCTCCCCTCATTTGTACACTGCTGTTTTCTTCATGGCATTATCCCTGTAAACTTGAACTAACATGTCCCTGATTTCACTTCCACTCTTGCCAAGTTTAACAAATTTAATGTTTGTTCAGTGCTCTAATTTACCCTCTGTCAGTCTCGTGACAAAAACAACAACAACACAATAATAAATGCCACTCAGCAAGACACCACCATGCACCGACACAAATACAGCTGTGAGACACTAATATACCAAGGTTATGAAACCTTACTGAGTTGTTCGTGCAGTGCTGCCAATGTAAGCACATGGTGGTAAGTTCTTGAACTTAATTATCAGACCTCATACATGGAAGGTGTAATAATTAGGGAAATGCAAATCAAAACCATAACGAGATATCATTTCACCTTTGTTAAAATAACTATGGTCAGAAAGACAAGGTAAGTTTTGGCAAGGATACGGAGCAAAGGGAAGCCTTGTGCACTTTCATTAGGACTGTATTAAAAGACTGATTCAGCCACTATGGGAAAACATGTGCACTGGTTTGATATAATATCAAACCCCCTTGTATATGACAAAAGTGAAAATTTTCAGAGTAAAGTTGTTTTGACATAAGAGTGAGGTAAGATATGTCAGGATGTCATCATTTCATCTGTTGTTGTTGATAAGCACACAGGAGCTCAGCTACTGAGAGGCACTGCTAGGGGCTTATCAATAAAAAAATATCTGAAGAAGTATCTATGGCAAGGGGGCATTTAGACTATGAGTACTGGGGGTTTGTCAGGACTATTCAAGAGTTTCTGTCTGGGAAAGCCTACTCTACTGACCTAAATATAATAGCTCTTTGAAGACTTTAGGGCATTAGCTTGGACTGTAATAAAGGCTACTCTTTCACTGACAGTGGCCAAAGCCGTGTAGCCGCCCATAGAGATTAGCTTGACCATCAACACCAGCACCATCATCCTCTAGCAACACGCTCTACCAACTAGAGGCTTTTTCATTGTTTTTTGCTGGGAGCTGGACATCAGCTCCAAAGTTATCTTTCCCAAGTACCAACTCATAAAAATTACACCACAATTAAATTTGGATTTTATTTCCTTCATCTCTCCTTGTAATTAAACTATTGCTTTGGAGTGTGTTTTTTTTTTATTGCTTTATTAAGAGACATTATCCTGTGTGCTATAGGTTTATTAAATTATTACAATTCCCATAACAAAACTGTGTTCAATAAAATACTGGCAAAACAAACTCAGTCTCTGAGCATAGTATTGCCACTGCAAAATAAATAAATAAATAAATAATACAAGCAAACAAACAAATGAACCAAAAAGCAGTATGGAGGGTCCTCAAAATATTAAAAATAGAACTGCCATATGATCCAGCAATTTCACTTCTGGGTATATATCCAAAGGAAACGAAAACAGGATTTCAAGGAAATAACTGAGCTCCCACATTTGGTGTAGCAAGATTTATAAATAGTCAAGATATGGAAACAACCTAAGTGTTCATCAGTGGATAAATGGATTAAAAAAAAAAAGTGTATAAATACAATGGAATATTATTCAACGATGAGAAAGAAGGAAATCCTGCCATTAGAAAGAACTTGGATGGGCCTTGAAGTCATTATGCTAAGTGAAATAAGGCACACAGAGAAAGACAAAAGCTGCATTGTATTATTTATATGCATAACCTAAAAAAATGAAAAAAGTCATAGAAACAGAGTAATAAAGTAGTTTTCAGGGCTTGAGGGGGTGAGGAATAGGAAGAGACTGGTAAAAGGGTACTGAGTGTGGTTGATAACACTGTACTATAAAATTTCAACAAAAAATTTAGCCTCTGTGTTCAACTATAATTGTATTCATAGTTGAGCAAATGAGTTTGTAAGTAACATGACTTATTTGCACACCATCGTGGGAAACAATGAAGTAAATAGAACTTGGAATTGAGAGACTTCCTGAGTTTAAATTCAGGCTTCACAACTTACTGGTTATGAGTGGCTATAAGTAAACTACTTAACTTTTTTGTATTTTTGTTACTTCCTTTGTGGAACAGAAAAATTAATAATCATACCTTATAAGGTTATTTTGAACATTATAATTCATTAAAAACACAATAGTGACTAGTACATAGTAATTGTGGTATGTAAACAATATGCAAAATAAGGCATATTGTAGAAGCATGGTCCATGAAACATTGTTTGCAAATGAGAAAGAATCTTAAAAGGCCTAATAGTAGAATGATAATATTTATTATATGATATTCATATTATGGAATGCCATGTAGAGACTGCAAAAATCAGGTAGATCTAGTTGTGTTCATATGGAACCATCTAAGGGAAGTGGGGATGGCTCCAAGGATTGAGTCCCAGTCCTGGCCCAGTCCTGTGCAAACCCATATGCTGAACTGGTGTTTGACCACAGTTTGGTTTTTATCAGTGAGCTTCCCAGGTGGGAGGCCCCCGGTTTGCCCCCAGCTTGTGGGATCGTGCATCGCCCAGTTCATGCCCTACGCGGCCCCCACCCACCTGTGTGGAATGAAACCATGTTGAAAACTGATGATGATAGGGGAAGCCGGGATGGCTCAGTGGGTTAAGTGCTCACTTTGCAGCACTGGGGACCTAGGATCAAATCCCGGCCCCAGCCCATGCGGAACCATGTGCTGAACTGGGGAGTTCCTCCAGTTCAGTTCTCTCTCTGTCTCTGTCTCTGTATCTCTCTCTCTCTCTGTCAAAAAATTAATAAATAAAATTTAAGAAAACTGATGATGTACAATTATGGAGACTGCTCTGGGCCCTCCCGCCCCCTTCTCTCTGTCTCTCTCTCTCAAAAACAATTTTAAAAAATGGAACAATTTAAGTGAAAACTGCACATTGCAAGCCAAAATATTATGTACGGTATAATTATAAGAGAAGAAAAATCACAAAATATCCATTTAAAACATCCATTTGTATCTTCTAAATGAATGTGTGTGTGTGTGTGTGTACAAAAATAGAGAAATATATATACATAGTGATTTTTTTAAGCAATGATTACTCTTTTGGACAGAGAAGTAGTTGGGGCAGAGGTATTCTAAAGTAAGGTGACCAGATTTTAACATTGGTAAAGCGGGACACCATTGACCCGGGGGGAGGGGGTTCTTGATTAAAATTTTGGTCTATCTCCTGCCGTTCCCTAGCTTGTCGTTCATTCTTTCCAAAAATCGGGACTTTTTTAAAACACTGCGGGACGCAGGACAAATTGTTAAAAATCGGGACTGTCCCGCCAAAAGAGGGACGTCTGGTCACCTTATCTAAAGGCCTGACTTGTTTATTTTCTATATTGTATGTATGTACACCTATGAAATTCACTAAGAAAACATAAGGAAATCTTAGTATTTTCATAATTGTTTACTTTCAGATATAACATATTTAGTTAGCATTTTTATTTTATAGCTATTTTGTTAATTGTTCTATGTATGTTGTTTTTGTTCTTGTCCTTAACTAAATAATGAATTTAATGAGCCTCCAAATAATGATGAAATTATACATTTCTGTATATTTCCAGGAAGCTAGCCAAGGAGAAGAATCTTGTGAAATTTTCTCACATTTCTGGAATCATCCGTATAACTTTAATGTTCCTTTTTTATAACATTTACTACCATCATTGCATATTAGCATTTTATATATATGGTATATGTTTATATCATCCAACAGTAAACAAGAGGCAAAAATTAATGCCTGACTTTATATTTCATTCCTCAGAATACAAGAGTTTGCATAAATTAAGTGATCAATAAATAGTTCTAAATGAATATTTTAAATTATTATATTACTATGTATAAAAGACATGAGATTAAAATTATATATTTTAAAGAAGCCACATATGAGTCTTATATAGTCTGGATGGACTACATATAACAGTATTATAACCCTTTGCATCATTTAACATTCTGATTTTTTAAATTACAAATATATGTGTAACTTAGTCCGTTGTCTCAGGAAACAGCTGTTTAATTTAGGATTCTCTCAAAGAAACTTTTCATGCAGAAATTTTACAAACAAGACCCATAAACACAGAGTTAGAATTGTTTTTCTTAAATACAACTATGAGAACTCAAGGAAAATAGTTTAGAGCACAGAAAAACCTCATTATTATTATTTTATTTGCTTGTTTGTTCATTTTTTATTTTTATTTATTTATTTTTTTTTTTTTTTCAGACTTGGGATGTAGCTTTGTCACGGACAGCTAGAGCTTGGGGGAAAAAATGTGTGTTTGAGCATAATACTCATTTAGAAGAACTAAATATGGTCCATCCTAAGTTTAATGGTATTGGTGAAAACATGTGGGTTGGCCCTGCAAATGAATTTACTGCAAGTGTTGCTATCAGAAGTTGGTATGAAGAGAGGAACAATTATGATTTTGAAAATGACACTTGCTCTGGTGACTGTTCTAATTATATACAGGTATCTAATTTTTATATTATTAATTCAATAGGCTTCTTAACTGCTTTACTATCAAGTTTTTATTGATTATCTTTCAATTTTATTAATAAACTCAAATGATATAATTATTACTTCTAATGGATTCAAAATTCTTATCAGTCCCAGATCTTCAAAATGTCTATATTTCTATCTCTTATGTTAATCATATAATTAAAATATTTCTTTAAATATAGGAAATCTAATCTCCATATCCAAAGATGGAAGGTATTTTTCTAAAAATAATGCACACTGGAAAAGGAAGTAAAAAACCAGCAAATAAAAATTATTTTTTAAATTATTGACTATAAGCATAAGTATAGAGTTGATAATTTTTGCACAGATCAGTACACATACTGATTAAAACATTTAAACTGCAAATTAATAGAATCATTACCCTGCTTCATGTCTAACAACCTACCCTTGTGCTCTTTACTCCAAGAATACTGAACCATTTGTTATTTGCTATACATACATGCGAGGTCTGACAATTAAGTTTGCAAACTTGTCACCATGTGCTGATGTTGGCAACACTGTACATCCAACTCAATAAGGTTTCATAACTTTGGTATATCAGTGTCTCACAGCTGTGTTCATGTAGACATATGATAGTATCTTGCTGAGTGGCATTTATTGTTTTTGTGTGTTTTTGTGTGCTGTCGCAAGAATGTTGGAGTGTGAATTAGAGCACTGAACAAACATTAAATGCCTTGTTAAACTTGGCAAGAGTGGAAGTGAAAATCAGGGACATGTTAGTCCAAGTTTATGGGGATAGTCCCATGAAGGAAATGGCAGTGTATAAATGGATTCAACGTCTTTCTAAGGGGAGAGAAAGCATCACTGATGAAGACAGGTCAGTGTGGCCAGTAACAAGCAGAACTGATGGAAACATTGCCAAAATTTGTCAAATTGTGTGTCAAAATCATCGGCTGACTGTGAGAAGCATAACAGACCAAGTACACATTGATAGAGAAACTATTAGGACAATCTTCACTGAAAATCTTGGCATGATAAAGGCGTGTGCAAAAATGGTCTCCCAGAAGCTCACTGATAAATAAAAGCAAAGGAGAGTTGAAGTTTGCCAAGATCTTTTGGGCAGGAAAGATGATGTTTTGGAACATGTTATAAAAATGAAATATGGGTGTACCAATACAACCCTGAATCAAAGCATCAAACTGCACAACAGAACTCTGACAATTCTTCACTGCCAAAACAGTTCCTTCCATTCAAATCAAGAGTCAAAACAATGTTGCTAACCTCTTTTGATATCAGAGGGATTGTTCATTATAAATTTGTACCAAGTGGACAGTCAACCAAGTTGACTGTTTGGAAGTGCTGAAACAGCAGCATGAAAATGTCAGACAAAAAGGACCTGAACTTCGTCAACAACTCATGGTTCTTGCATCACCACAATGCACCAGCTCACACAGCACTATGAGGGGGCGTTTTAGCCAGCAAACAAATAACTTATTGGAACACCCTTCCTAATCACTTGATCTGGACCCCTGTGACTTTTTTCTTTACCCCAAAATAACGGAAATATTGAAAGGAAGACATTTTCATGACATTCAGGAAAAGGTAATATGATGATGGCTCTGATGGCCATTCCAGAAAAAGAGCCCCAAAACTGCTTTGAAGGGTGGCGTAGGCGCTGGTGTCAGTGCATAGCTTCCCTAGGGGGGTACTTCAGAGGTGACCATAGTGATATGCATCAATGAGGTATGTAGCACTTTTTCTAGGTTGAGTTTGTGAACTTAATTATCACCTCATATATTATTTCACATATCACATTGTTCTATAATCATCTATGTATGATACTACACTTAGGGCAGGGACATTATCTTCTCATCTGTATATTCTCAAAACCACATGACATTTAGGTCTTCAATAAATAGTTTTATCAGAAATTAAGAAATTATTGAATGAACTTCCAAACTGATTATTTTTCAGTCAGTAGACTTATGTCATGTTTTATGTAGAATTTAAAATATTGGAATTTTTCCTTGCTAAACTTCTATTTCTATTTCATCAAATAAATTATGTTTTAAAAAATACTTGATTTCTAGAAAGTTATCGTGGTTCTATAATGTTATGTTTTTGTTTGTTTTTGTTTTTTTCATATCCAAAGCTAGACTCCTCAGTATGACTTCTTAATATGACTTGTTTTTATCCATATCAAAGCTGGACTACTTAATATGACTTCATACTCTCAACTAACCAAGTCTACTCCTTGACCTATGTCTCTGCAGTTTTTACCTCTTAATTCTAGTATCTTAGACATTTTTGTTTCCTACATTTGACCTGACTAACTCTAATTGTTGCTGACCTTCTATTCTCTATTTTCTTAATGCATCACTTTGTCCTTCTAAGAATCACACTTTTAAAACCACTAAGACTTGAGATAAAGAGAAAAAGAAAACAGAAATGGTTCCTGTCTCACACGGAAGTTACCAAAACAAAGCGAGTACTTTTCTGTAACTTGAAAGTGTTAGAAACATTAAGGTTACACAGAGAATTTCTGGAATGTCTTTAATTATTCTCATATTTTCACTCTAAGATATGATTTTCCTTTTATAAGACCTGACTACTTTATTCATTTTTGAAATGAAAAGCCCAGACTCCATTTTATAATGGAATTTCTTCAAAAAAAGAAAAGAGAAACGTCAATAGTGTTCAAGTACTCTGCTCTTGTATTGCTTTTTCTTTTCTTTTATAATCTTAGTGTTCCTTTTTTTATACACAATGTCTATTCTTCCAAAACCTTTTCTCCTCTCTTTCCCTCTTCCTCTATGCCAATAACCTAGAACTCTCAGATTCAACAAGAGGTTGAAAATTGATTCAGCAAATTGACATTCCTTTGGCTCCAAAGCGTTATTCTTGATCAGTGTTTCTAACCTATTAAAGTGTTCCTCTAAATGCAGTGTTGGAAATACTTCCCTAAACCCATGATAATTTTCTACCTGCATCCAAATGATGAATAGTTTATATTTCTTAAATTGTTCAGTTAAAAGTTCTATGTGAATTGAATATATTATTTATATCGTAATATGACAGAGTAAATGTATGGAATTAAATTTCATGTTTTCCTTGAAATTTTTCTTTTAGCTTGTTTGGGACAACTCTTACAAAGTTGGTTGTGCTGTTACTCTATGTTCAAAAGTTGGATACATTACACATGCAGCACTTTTCATATGCAACTATGCACCAGGGTAAGTTACTTCAATTTTTAAAAAGGATACAAAAAGAAATTGGGAATTTTTTAAGGTTAAATTTTTCTAACTTTTAATATATTCGTATGCATGTCTTTTTTAACTATAAAATAATTCAACATAAGATATTAATTAAATATTTTATATTAAATATTTTACATTCCCTAATGAAACATTATAATTTGGGCATATTGATATTATATATAAACTAGCCAAGTATTGCTTCCTAAAGGAATGTTAACTTTGGTATTATAATGTGTAGCCTAATTAGCATAGGATTTAAATTATTTTTCAAAATATTTTATTCCCATATTAATAATAAAAGTCAAAAGAAAATAAGATTAGATGTGTTGAAATGTATGTTGTGTGAATTATTTAAAGAGTACATCAGTTTTGTGTACAAAATTACCAAGTTTGAAATGTATGTTGTATGAATTATTTGAAGAGTACATCAGTTTTGTGCACAAATTACCAAGGTTATGGTAATTTGTTAAACTAGACACAGAAAGCTGAAATAAGACAGATTTGCCCATAGAGAAAATATAAGTTGATGACAACCTTGAAAAATTCTCTCAGAACACAACAATGGAGAATAGAAATAAAAATCTATATGAAAAGAGAAAGAAAATATGTAGAACAGATAAATCTACAAATCGGTGCTCCTAAGGAACAGAGAAGAATAAATGGAACACAAAAATAATAACCAAGGAAAAGAAAATGTTTCTAATCTATAAAGATACCCATACAAAGATTACGGTAATTTATAATGTATCAGGAAAAATGAGCTGAAACAATATTTACATATATTATTTTCTAGTGATTATTTTCAATTTCAAAGATAAAAAGGGCTGCACACATAAGGCGGCTTGGTTGATTTTTGTGCAAAATCAATTTTAAAGACTAAGACTTATACACTTCTAAGCAAAATAAAACTAAGTGAAATGAAACAGGATTGATTAGATTAGCCTAGAACTCCTTAATATGACTTAAGATGTATATTTTTAAAAATTGGGGGGAAGCCGGGATGGCTCAGTGGGTTGGGCGCTCACTTTGCAGCGCCGGGGACCAAGGATCGAATCCCGGCCCCGGCCCATGCGGAACCATGTGCTGAACTGGGAGCTCCCCCAGTTCAGTTCTCTCTCTGTCTCTGTCTCTGTACCTCTCTCTGTCAAAAATAAAAATAAATAAAAATATATTAAAAAAAAAAATTGGGGAAATGATTTGAATCTAAGTCAGGACCCTTAAAAGAACTAAATCATAATGGTCAAAGTATTTAGTAAAGAAAATATGCTTTATTTAATAGTTAAGGAGGCACAGTCTGGCAGGTGGTGCCATTTTCTTTACCTCATGAAATGCAGCTAGAGTATATTTCCCAGTCTTCCTAGAAGTTGGATAAGTCCATGTGACTAAACTTCAGCCAATGAAAGATAGGCCACTTTCAGGCTTGTCCTTTAAAAACTACATGATCCTTCACATTCTTGGTCTTCCTTAATCTGCTAGCTAGATACAGAGGATGTTGCAAAGGATTCAGAGGGTGGCAGAACTACAAGGTGACATGAGCCAGTGCCCCAGAATGACTACATGGAGAAAAGCTCTCCTCTACCACCGCCAACACCCATGATAGCATGAACTCGCCTGGAAATGGCAAGGAAAGGTCAGATTCAGGAGGTAGTTTGAGAATGGAGCTAATAATGCCCGTCAACAGATTTTGCTTTAGGGGTGAATAATCAAGAAGGATGCTTAGGAATATGTCTTTAGTCTGAGCAATGGGTGAACGGTCATTTCGTTGAATCAGATAAGGAAGAGTTCCAGAGGAGCAATGCTTGAGGGAAGATCGAGTGTTCTGTTTCAGACACATTGGGTGGCAAAACAAATGTGTGAGATGTAAGTGAACCATGAGAGGGGATTAGTCAGATGAAGTTCTACCATAGGTTTCTAACTGGTAGTGGAAACTGCAGGTATAAGACCCTGGAAAAGAACTGAGTCCTGGATGAAATTATGAATGAAAGTTAATGTGGAAAACAGGATTGAAGGCTCTTAATAACAAAGCCCTACCATCATTAAAATATTTCAACTTCAGGCAAAGGAATTGTTAATATAAAAAAAGCATTAAAAAAGGCTAGTCAGGTGAGAGAAAAACGAAAACTGTCCCGGCAGATCTTTTTTTTTTTTTTTAATTGTTTGAGAGAAGGCGAGAGAGAGAGAGAGAGAGAGAGAGAGAGAGAGAGAGAGAGAGAGAAGGGGGAGGGCCCAGAGTAGTCTCCATAGTTGTACATCATTAGTCGTGACAGTTTCATTACACACAGGTAGACATGGAGCCACAATCAGCGGGAACCCAACTGAGGGCATCCCACATTGAGGAGCAAAACCTTAACCACCACCCCATCAGTCACCAGCTGTGTGCTTGCATGGGTGGGACCAGGATTCGATCCCCAGACCTCGTGGTTGCAAGGCAGGCATTCAACCTATTGAGCGATTCTGGCATCACCTGGCAGATTTTTAAAATAACATTTCAAATTATTTTTGCATCAGTCTCTTTATATATATATATATATATATATATATATATATATATATATATATATGGAGAGAGAGAGAGAGAGAGAGAGAGAGAGAGCTTTCTCTCTTTTCATACTTTCCTGCACGCATAATAATTTAGACATTTTGAATAGCAGTTTAAATATATAAACTGCAAACAGTGCATGTAATTCATTTGAAGTGATGACAATATGAAGAGCTGCAACAAGTTCACAAATGCACTGTGACAATTGTGTCACATTTACTGCCTAAACAACTGTGATTTTAAGGCACCATCAATGTTAAGATATATCTCATCTCTAGAATGTTAAAATATGAAAAGGTGTGTATCTTATAATTCTAACTGAATGCTTTCTGCTCTTTTGTAGAAGAGTTCTGATGAGAAGGCCTTATGTACCAGGAGTAGCTTGTAGTCAATGCAGCAGCTATGACAGATGCACAGATTTTCTATGCAGTAAGATACAGAAATAATTTTACCATAAAAAAAACCCATAACTTGTGGGACCACAAGAAAAATGAAATGCTGAACACCAGTCTTTTATTGTCATGTTAATACTGTTTCTTTGATCAGAATGGTTATTATATTACGAAAGGAAGGTTGAGACATTATCATCTTTAGATGTTTCTGAACTGCATGGCCTTGTCTGCCCCTGCTTACTCTTTTCCTGCCCCTAAGGACATACACCAGAATGTCTGAAAAAGGGAAAGACAACTAAGTTATGCCCTGAAAAAGCTTCATAGTTAATTTCTGAAATTGCAGCTCCTTTGAGAATGACTGCTCTGAAAGATAGGATATTCCAAAATATTCGTAGAGAGAAGAAGTAAAGTGGCCAATGTTTAATACTCCTTTCTTTTAGTTTCCCTCTGTTCCAAATAATCAAAACATAAAAGTAGAATATATGTTTGATTAAACTTTTCTTTTTTGCTTCTCCAAACATAAGAGCATATGATCCAAAAGTATAACTGTCCCTGGAATACGCAGGACGTAGAGCAGTGTGGAGAGGTGCAGAGAGTCCAGTGTGGTAAAGATGCCCCACCCTGGACACGGCCAAAGCTGGCCTTCGGGGCCTGAGCAGAGTGGGATGGGCTCCAGCTTACATATGAATTTCAGATAAATGAAAATTATTTTTAGTATGAGTATATCCCTAAAAAATTATTTGTTGTTTTCTGAAATTCAGATTTCACTAGGCCTCCTGTAGTTTTATTTGCTAAATCTGGCAGCTCCACCAGCCCTGCGTGGAGTGTCAAAGCCCAAGCAGGATGGTGAGGGCACCCAGGTGGATGAGAGAGGAGAGGCAGTGATGGGAGATTGGAAGCATCCTGGGGGATCGAGGAATAAGTAAATAGATTAAGGATAATGGGAGCCAGTTGTCTCACTGTCAGAGAATGGAATACAAATATGTAAAGGAAGAAAACAAACACGAATCTTGTGACGAATTGGAAGAGAAGTATTGGAACTTAAGGATTTCAATAAATAGAGGTAAACATAGATATAAATATTTATATACATACATACATATACTCCCTAGCTGTGACATGGCCTTGGACCAGTGACCCCTCCACCCCCAAAGCAATGAGCACATCTAGCACACATCCTTAGTTTCCAAATTGTAGTCTGCCCTAAAAGGAACCAGTGCTCATTGCGGAAAGGTTGGATTCCCGACTAGGGCAGGGGAAACCCCAGAATATCTCTTTATACCTAAAAAAAAGGAAGCTCTCAAAGAGTAATAAGGGTATGTAACAAGTAGGACACACAAAGACACAGAAGCTGTCCTAAAGGGTTTTCACTGCTCAAATATGGGACAGTTAGAGCTTGAAAATAATAATAGTCATTGATTATAACTCATTGGATAAAACAAGAAACTATGATTCACACTAATATAAATTAACAAATGAATAGTTTGATGAGAAACAGTGTATTTCCATAGTTCCAAAGTAACTGCCAAAAAAAAAAAAATACTTAAATTACTAAGGGGATAAAAGTAACTTTACAACAGAGAACTTTGGCAGAAACCACCCTAATACCAAAGTGAACATCATCGGCAATGAAAAATCAAGACCAAAACCCTGTGCCACCCAAGAGGGTGCAATGAGATGAGTATAGCATCACTTCTATTGTATTCCTACCAAAGATGTATAACCTAATCTAATCACAAAGTCTCAAACTTCTCTACAAAAATGGCCAATGCTAAGAGACAGTGGAGGGGAAGCCGGCTGGCTCAGTGGGTTAAACACTCACCTTGCAGCATCGGGGACCGAGGATCGAATCCTGGCCCCGGCTCGTGCAGACCCATGTGCTGAACTGGGGTGTGCTTCCCCTGGGGGCGGCCCTCAGTTTGGTTCTTGCCTCCCGGTTTGGCCCCTGATTTGAGGGGGCATGCCTCCCATGCTGGAGGCCCCCAGCCCAGTTATTGCCCTGCGTGGCCCCCACCCACCTGAGTGGAACAACAAAAAAACCATGTCGAACACTGATGAAGTTCAACTATGGAGACTGCTCTGGGCCCTCCCCCTTCTCTCTGTCTCAGTCTCTCTCTGTCTCTGTCAAAAACAATAAAATAAATCTTTAAAAAAGAGAGAGAGAGAAAGAGACAGTGGAGTGATGCCTATTCTGTCCTTAATCCAAAAAAATATCAATCAAGAATTTATGTACAGGGTAAGCCAGGATGGCTCAGCACATTGAGCGTTCAACCACCTTGCAGCCCCAGGGTCTGAGGATCGAGTTGCAGCCCCAGCCCACGTGGACCCATATGCTGAACTGGTGTGTGCTTCTCATGTGGGAGGCCCCCAGCTCACTGGGGCATGCCTCCCATGCAGGATTCTCCTGGCCCAGTTCCCACCCAGTGTGGCCCCCCGCCCACCTGTGTGGAATGAAACTATGTCAAAACTGATGATGTACAACTATAGAGACTGCTCTGGGCCCTCCCCTTTCTCTCTCTGTCTCTCTCTGTCAAAAACAATAAAATAAATCTTAAAAAAAAAACTTACGTACAGCCAAACTTATTAAGTATAAGCAAATAGATAAGAACATGCAGTAACTTGTGGTTGACAGTTATCATTAGCATTTCCTCAATAATCTCCTAGAAGATCATTTTCACCAAAAAGGGATGAATGGAAAAGCAAAAAAAGCTGTGCTGATAGAACTACTCATTAGCATTGAATCTTGATAGACAAAAACTAAAACAAATCTGAAGATTATACCGTATTTTCCGGCGTATAAGACGACCCCCTAATTTTACAGTTAAAACATAGGTTTAGGCCTATATTCGCTGTATAAGACGACCCCCCACTTCCGAGGCTGTAGTCTTATACAGCGAATATAGGCCTAAACCTATGTTTTAACTGTAAAATTAGGGGGTCGTCTTATACGCCGGAAAATACGGTACTTACAAACCAAAATATAAATTTTAGCGATATAAAAATGACGTAATGAATACAACTTGAGAGAAGAGACAAGGAGAAAAGTGTGCTTAATTTTCCCCTCTTTTAGAGCCAGAGGCCAAAAGATATTCATTAAAACTGATAAATGAGAGATGTAAGTGTAAATGTATTTAAATATTTAATCAGGTGCAAAAGTAAAAGAAGAACGTAACCAATAAAAATCAATGACGAGAAATGAAGATGTAAAGAAGAAACATACTAATTACATTATTTTTTGTACTAAGCAATCAATAGATACACAGAATGAAGTAGAGAAAAATACATAGGCTATATGGTAAAAGATTCTGTAAAGGAGCTCTAAAAAATATCAATTACATTAAAAAAATTAAGTTATAAACATGACCAAACACAAAAGGCTAAAATAACCACAAAGACCTACCAGAAGATCAGTTTATCTTCAAGGTGCCTACAGAATGATTTCTAAGTTTTTCTTTAAGGGTGTTAATATTGCAAAACACAAAGTCCCAGGTTGTTATTGGGCTCTCTATGTGTGAGAACTCATTTATCTTACCACTCTCCTTCCTAGTTGTCTGACGTTCTCTGCCCAAAAGAGCAGAGGAAAAAAAATTTATTTCCTGAAAAAATATTATGATCGCATTGAGCTAGGTAGCAAAAACAATGAACAACAAGGTATGAAGTTCACTTTGCCGGCTAGGAAGTGAAGAGCTACTGAAAGTTTCTGAAAATAAGAAATAAGTGAGGAAAGTGAGTAGATTCAGAAGACTAATTTAGAATGAATGTGGAGGGGGAGATGAAAATAAGGGATGTCACAGAATCCTAGAATGCTCAATCCAGAACAATCTTTAGAAGGCAGAGGTGAAGTGACATAGAGGGTAACACAGTGATTTAGAGACAGACTTATTACTAGAATTCACACCTCCTCACGCCTACTACTTCTATGACCTGTAGCAGACCAGGCTAATTTTTACTAAAAGAATACAATGTACTTTATGAGTAGCTACTGGCTGGAGGGAAGAAATCAGTGTGATAGCATGATGCCTGACAACTAAGAGAATGATATAATTGTTGGGAAAAGTATCTTACATTCTAGAGAAAGAAATGTTATGTAATTTTTAATGGAATTTTTTTTCTTTTCTAGGTAATGTAGAGCGTGACGAAGCCATATGTATGTATTATTGTCCTCTGTTTTTTGAATGATTTAATTGCTTTACATGACATCTAGCTTTCAATTGCTTCTTTATTTACAGATTATCGATTTTGGTATCCCAAATGGGAAGTGCCCCGGCCACTTGTGTGTGATCCGCTCTGCATATTTGTTTTCTGTTTGAGAACACTATGTTTTTCACTATGTGCCACAATTGTCTTGATAATACAGACTCATTTTCCAAATATTTTACTGGAAGAACAGATGGTATTTATTCCTGAGGAAGTAAAGCAAGAAGACTTGGAGGAAAAGATTGAGGAGGAAGGTGGAAAGGAGAGGGAAAAGGAGATGGTGGAAGAAGTGAAGGGAAAGGAAGAAGAGGAAATGGAGGTAAAGGAGGAGGGGGAGGAGGGAGAGGTAGAGGAGAAGGAAAAGGTAGAGGAGGAGGACAAGGGGTGAGAAAAATCACCAACATAGGACAAAAGTATAATACAAAAAAGGCAAAACAAATGATAAAGAAAGCACTGGGCTTTAAGGAAGCATATGTACAAACCACTATTGCTATATCTGTTATTCCCTTTTCTTCTCCATACCTGATCAACAAATTTAAATTTGAAAAAGAAAGAAACAAACAAAAATATCTATTTTATGGTAAGCATTATAAGACAACCTCTGGGGCACTATGAACAGATAAAGATGTGATGATAGAAATACTGAAAATGGTTTGACAGTCTATAATCTTAACATTCCACTGTGTTAGCCTGATAAAGGAGAAAATGTCCATTTTCTAAATGTTTGTATCTATGTTTAAAATATTTTTTAAATAGCTTAAAAAACTTCTTGAGTACTAAGACCACACAGTAAGATGCTTAAGAATGTTCCAAGTTTAGGACGACCATTTAATAACTTTTGGTTTTGTTGTTTTTATTATTAATATCAGTTGTTATTGGTGATGATATCATAGTGGTAATGATATTTTCCATAAAGCATTTGATGCTTTGATATCAAAGCATCAAATACCATTATTTACCTTTATAATAAATATGTTTGGAATGGTTTAAGTGGTACTTGTACATATTATTAGGAGACAAATTTATTATTTCTACTTTATGTTCAATATTTCATTCAAGCCTTGTTATAATTATTTAGTAGGCTACATAATTTGTTGCTACCAAGGGTTAATAAATGTCAAAAGTTTACTTATTTGCAATTAAGCAATTGAATTGCTTTTGAATTTATGTAATAAAATAAATTTTAAAAAATAATAATCATTTACTTGTAGTTATACAAAAAGTATAGTAAAAGTTTGTAAATTAGTAATATAAAGGTACTACTTACCACTTGTAATACTAATAAACGAGCTGAATAAAAACATCTAACACAGCAAAATACATCAAATGGTGTAAACTCTATGTTTATTAGCTCTACTATATTAAAAGCCTGTTCTTATACAGGGCAAGATGAGAAATATATAAAAAAGCCCTGAACTATCCTCTCAGATTTGATAGTTTCTGTTTATCTGTTTGTTTTTATTTGTTTTGTTTATTTTCAAGAGCTCTCTTTTATACATATATGTGAGTATAGAGATATAGATAGTTCTTTTTTATTAATTGCTAAATTCATTAGGGTAACATTGATTGGTAGATGTAGATAGTTCTTTTTTATTAATTGCTAAATTCATTAGGGTAACATTGATTGGTAAAAAAAAAAAAAAAAAATCACATAGGTTCCAGGTGTACAATTTTACATGACATCATCTATATATTGCATTATGTGCTCACCCCCCAAAGTCAGCTCTCCTTCCATCACCGTATATTTGATGCCCACTCCCTACTCCCCCACTTACCTCCCCGCTTACCCTCCAATAACTACAAAGCTATTGACTGTGTCCATGAGTTTCTGTTTCTTTGTTACTTTCAGTTTTATATTCCACATATGAGTGAAGTCATTTGGTTCCTGATTCTTTCAGTCTGACTTATTTCACTCAATTAGGTGGTCTCAAGGTCTATCTGTGTTGTCACAAATGACTGTATTTCATCTTTTCTTATCGCTGAGTAGTATTCCACTGTGTACATGTACCACAACTTCTTTATCCAGTCATCTATCAAAGGGCACTTTGGTTGTTTCCATGACTTGGTCACTGTAAACAGTGCTGAGACAAATATTGAGGTACATATATCTTTGCGGACTAAGGTTTTCAAGTTTCGGGGGCAGGTACCCTGAAGAGGGATTGCTGTGTCATACGGTAATTCTAAATTTTTTGAGGAATCTCCATACAGCCTTCCATAGTGGTTGTACCAGTTTACATTCCCACCAGCAGTGTATGAGGGTTCCTTATGGTCCACAGCCTCTCCAGCACTTGTTATCCGTTGTCTCGTTGATTATAGCCTTTCTATCAGGATAGCCTCTTTTCTACCCAACCTTCTAAGGAATATCCTTAGGTGGAGAAAAGGGCTGGTTCTCTATAGTGATTTTATTTATTATTATTATTTTGCATTTGTAAAATACTTTATAGCTTCCAAAGAGCTTTCACATAATTATTTAATACCCAAACCACTCTGAAGTTGATATTGCTTCCATTTTTTAAATGGAAAAAATTAACTTTGATTTTGTGAAGTTATTCAGCTTAGGACTGAAAACAAATTAATTTCAGAAGATTCTGATGCATGAGGAGAAATACTTCACGATACCATGTTCAGTTCCCAATGTGACTAACTTGTTATGTGTCTGTATATCTAACTTCTACTCTTCTATGACTACTCATCAACATATCCTCCCGATTTCATGGGTTATGATACTTTTAGGCCAGTGGTTCTTCCCTGGGAGCAAGTTTGCTACTCCTCCCATACCCAGGGATATTTGGCAACATCTGGAAACATTTCTGATTGCCACAATCAGGAAGGTACTGCTATGATGGTTACCTATGAGTATCTAATGGGTAGAGGAATGCTGCTAAATATCCTGCAATGCACGGGACAACCCCTGAAGCAAAAAATTACCCAGTCCAAAATGTCAGAAACTGAGCCTGAGGAATTCTACTGTAGCCTTATTTTCACCCTGGACACATGTAAATTATGGCTGTATTATATGTTATTATATTTCCTTAGACTCTCATTTTTCTGACAATTGTTCTTTCATTCTCTTTCCTATCCCACTTTCCTCACCTTTCCATCTCCACAGTTACCCTGGGAACTGTCATTATTGTGATTTCTTCTCCTTAGTTTTGGGATGGTCCACTGACAATCTAGACATTCAAGGCAGGTTCTACATGGTGGCTTAAGCTTTAATGTGTAAAGCTTGGAGGCTATTATCAGATAGCATAAAAGGAAAGAATGATGGCTCTGATGTCTTGTTTTATTCCAACCTTCCACATGAACTGTTTTTGTTTTGTTGTTTTCAAAAAAATATATCCTATTACCATCCAGTAAGTTTACGTTCTCCTTTAGATTATTTTGAGATAGATTTCTATAACTGATTCAATTGACAGAAAATTCTGACTATAAAGTTGTTTTCATTAAAATTTTTATTCTGAAACAGCAGGAATAATAACGCTAAAATTCAATCTATGGATATCCTTCATAGCATCATGTGGGCAAAGGAACAGAATGTCGCCTTAAGTTTTACTTCCAAAGTCTTTGTTCTCGGTATCAGATCCAACTTTCCCAGATCCATATACCCTAAATGCTTAGAATTCTTATTTTTATCTTTATTATACAACTTATAGGTTGACTTCTTCATCTGGCAGAAGTGATTATTAGCATGAATCCTGGAGATGTCAGGGAAAATTACTCTTATTCTGTTTCTATGGCATTCAGTTTAGGAATGTATTTTGACCAGGATGTTCTGGACTCAATAGTCTGTAGTGATAGATGAGCATTTAGTTCATTCCTTAAAGTACTGTGGATTCTATTCTTAATTGTAAAACTCTGAGATTACTGAAATGCTCCTAGGCCCAGTAAGGTAATCTCCAGCAAGAGTCTATAGTACATTACGTGCAGGAAGGCTCCAGTGTATCAGTGAGCTAGAGGAAGACAGACATGCTCCTAGTCCTTCATTTATACTGTAACCTCTACAACCATACATCTGCTAGAGAGGTTTAGTACTAGGAAATTTGCATCCTCTGGGTCCTGGAGAATGTTGCTGGTCTTTCTGCCACACATCCTGACATTCTTTTGTGTCCTTTACATAAGTAAAACCTTTTTAATGTTTTTTGTTGTTGTTGTTGTTTTGTTTTATTTTATTTTGTTTTTTGTTTTGTTTTTATTTATTTATTTTTATTGTTAAATTTAATGGGGTGACATTGGTTGGTAACAATTACGTAGTTTCCAGATGTACAAGTCCACATCACATCACCCATGCATTTTTTATGTTTTTAAGAGTTTGTGCCGTCTACTCATCAATCCATTTACATTGCCAATATAGCAGTTATGCAGAGTGGCATTCAATGGAAATGACATGAATAAGTCTCTATGAGGAAAATTCTGGGACAGTAAAGAGGACAGAGATGGTATAGTGTTGCCATGTTAGTTTTCTACTTGCTTTTTATTTAGCTAAGAGCTTATGAAAGTGTGAAAGAACTAGTACCCACTTAGTCAATAAATATTGGCAAAATGTTAGTGATCCAATGCTATCCTGAGTCCTACATTTAAAATGGTCAAGGATCAAGTTTGTTTTTCCCTGAAATGAGATAAATGTGAAGATTGTTGAGTTTTCTGTAGGTTCCTTAATTTCCCATACCAGTGAGCTACAGTGCGCCATACAAAGAGAAGTTAGGGGAAAGCAGGAAAGAGTACAAAATGTTCACAAGGAGTAACACAGACAATACAGGAGGAACTAGACTCATCAGGGCTTAGTGACTCTTGAGTTGGTAAACCTGAAATTAATTACCTAGCAAAGCCACAAACCTCATCTACATCATTCAACATAATGTGGCTGGGAAACCAGGTTAGTCAGCAGTGGTGGTCTTCGGTGGAGTGGGGGCATTAGACAGTACTTTTTCCCTCACTTCCGTAGCAGAAATTCAACATTTTTTGTCCTGGTAGTGGAAACTACCAAAAGCATATGCTCACTCAAATTCAAAGTGCTACCTGAGTGAAGGAAATGTGATTATGGGCAGTATTCAACAAAAATCTTTAAAAATATTTAAAATCTGAGGAGTATAATGATATTTTCCTTATTAAACAGATTTGATAGACCTCATCATTAGAGAAAACCATAATCACTAGCCTTCTGATGCACTCCAGTTAGGACAGTGCAGCATTGGTTATGAGTCTGCCTCACTCAGCTCTAACCAATGCAGAAAATGTAACCATATAGCTGTGACTTACAGGTTCAGGAGTGCTTGCTATGTCTCCTGGTAAGAATGTGCTGGTTTGGGGGAGAAGGACCAGAAATCTTGCAGAACACAGAGTAACCCAATGGGTCATTAGAAGTGATGGTATTTAAGGCACTCCAGCTCCCGCCTCTCACCCCCAGCTTGGTTTCTGGTCCCATTAGGTCTTCCCATGGGTGACACATCCTTACAAAGTATTACCTATAACTTGACATGTTAGCTGTTCTTTCAAAGACCATCCCAACATTTTATCAGGCCAAAAATTACTGTACTGAATAATGTGTATAATACAACCAGTGGATTTCATAGTCAGGGCTCCCTTTCTGAAAACCCTTGTTGTGAAGTAAGACTTCTGATGGGATACTAGCTTGTGCGGTGCTCTATTCCTGCAGGTCAGGCACTCAGGAAACCTACTCATGGTAGTATTAGCTAAGACTTTGAGGGCAGAAAATCAAATCCATACCCAAAAAAGATGTGAGAATAAGAATATATTCCAAAGAGAATAAACCACTGGCTTTTCCAGAATAGAATGAACCAGGTGTTACTAACTTGCCACCAAGTACTGATTTGTTTCATCAAACAGCAATGACGTGTTGGGGACTCAGCATTCATCTACGTTGTTGGTAGATTGTATATATAGATATACCTAGATCAGCACCGATAACTGAAAGTCCATACAAATGGACCTATGTGTGACATTCATGAATTTTATTTACCCATCATGCTAATTCTGGGTGAACAAAGGCTGGATAATATCAACTGATAGAGTCGTTTCATCCACTTGGTTGTTCAATGCCTCTGATGAGCATTAACCTGTGAAAATTTTTCACACATTTTCCCCATTCTCTTATTTCTATTCACATGCCCCTGCCCCAGACTCTTGTATTTCTGATCTTTCTATCTTTTTTCTCCTAACTCAACTTTTGGTCAAGCATTTGCTACTTTCTGTGTGTCCATATTGATTCTCAACTCAAGCTACCTTTGCTTCCATACAATAGGGATGACCAGGTATACCACTCACAGCTCCACCTTGAAGAGTTTTCCACACAGCTGTCTTTCAAGGCCACCCTTGAGTATGCCTGTAAGGCAGCCATTGTCCATTTTCAGCTTGCATCTACTTGTAAAGCCAACTAATTGATAAACTATAAATTTTCCATTACTTTATAGGAACAGGACCCACCTCAATATAGTCACAGTTGTGAATTGAGTGACAGGTGCTGGTATAACTGTGGTGGATAAATAGAGGTCTAGGTTGTCTGCTCCTGTAGCTTACTCATGCCCTCTGGTCCTGCTTGGATTTGATCCTAAAATAAAGCTTTGATTCAATGTCAGCTCTGATCATGTGTCCAACAGTTCCCCAGTTATGTGGATATTTCTATTTTTAAGTATATATTTACTCAAGCAAATGTCCATGGGTCCCTTTTGTAAAGTACCGGGGGAATCTTTAAAGTGTATACTAAAGGTTTTCTTCTGGGAACTCAGCCACCTATTCAGTCAGTGCTTTTCAAATGTGGAAACTGACTCAGTTCTAGTAACTTAGCAAGGGGTGATGATTTCTTACCATTTACCTCCTTGGACAGCTACTGAGACCAATTTTGCCGGTTCAGATACTCCTGGTGGTAATGTCAAGACAGAATTAGAAGTAAAAATTGAAGTATCAAACAATACAGTATGAGAAGGGGGAAAAAAGGGAGTAACTTGCCAGGTGATCAAGGTCAATATCATGTTAATATCTTCAAGTCTCATTAATGATATATATCTTTGATATGATATAATGCAAATCACATTTTTACCTTTGAGGTCTTCTTCCCAAAAACATATAATCCCAATCTAATCTCATAATGGAAAAAAAAAAATCAGACAGATCTCAAGGGACATTTTATAAAATACTGAGCAGTACTCCTTAAAAACTGTCAAGGTCACCTAAAACAAGGAACACCTGAGAAATCATCACACAGAGAGGAGTCTAAACTTAGAAGCATGACTACTGAATGTAATGTGATATTCTGAATGGGACCCTGGAACATAAAAGGGGCATTAGGTGAAAACTAAGAAAGTCTGAAGAAAGTGTGGACTTTAGTTAAAGAAAATGTATCAATATAGGTTCATTAATTATGACAAATGTACTGTAAGATGTTAATAATAGGAAAAAGTTTGGATATAAGGAAATTCTGTACTGTCTTCACAATGTCTCTGTAAATCTAAAATTGTTATAAAATAAAAAAGGTTTTACAAAAAAGTTAATTTTGTGACATGAAAATTATATAAATGTTTAAATCTTAGTGTCTATAAATGAAGTTTTATTGAAACACACACAAAAAACTGGGAGAGTAGGTACGGAAAGCCTTAAGACAGCAATGCATATCTGACACCTATGAAATTCAGTCAGAAGAGGCTAAGACAGCAATGCAACTCAGAAAATCTCAGCCCACACAAGGGGAAGCTGTGGTGCAAAAATTCCCCATGGAAATCTGTCAAGTTAGGAGAAGTATGAGTGTGTATTCAGCAGAAAGGGCTTGGATGGTTATCACACTCAGGCATTGACAAGGATTGCACAGGGAAAATATAGCCTTACTATACTATAGCAGATTTCAAAGGTGCTGCAGGTTGAGGCTATCAGCTAACTTCAGTCCTCATAGCAGACTGTATCTTGAATGGATAGCTGAGTAACGTGCGTCTGTGCTGCCCCAGTAGGTAAAGAGGATCTGTAGTAACTGACACTTCACATGGGTCAAAGCATATATGCAGCATATACTACAGCTTTTGAGGTTCCAGGGAGATAAAGTTGTGGGAAAAAAAAGGGGGGGGTTACACAGGAAGACGTCACTACAATGGCAGCATTAGAGGCACTCCTGGAAAACTCCCCTGGAACTTACAACAAATAGCACTATAATTTAACAAAGACTTCCCTACAGAACACTCAAACATAGCTAAGAGACCCACACATCACATCAAAATATCTGAAGGTGGGCAAAGAGGGGCAAACTGGGAAGAAGGGATGGGGGAAGTACAGGAATGAGAACTCACTGTGGTACTGAGAGAGAGGAGGGGAAAGGCAGCACATAAGCATCTTGAAACTCACCCCTGTCCCAGGAGAGAGAAGGAGAGACCAAGGCAGGGATGATGAGAAGCCACAGCACAGACCTCACTCTGGTTCCAGGAAAGAGGAGTGGAAAGGTGGCAGGTGTGCTTTTGGGCCCATGAGCGTTCCTGCCTGGGAGATCAGCATATAAACGGCTGAACCTAGCACTTGGCAGAGACCTTCGGGCAAAGACCAAATACAAAAGAGCATACCGTAAGCCCACACTGCCATGACTGCCCTCAGTGCCAGCCAGGAAACAAAGACTCGGAACCTGGTCATCTTCCTCTACCATCCCAGACCTCTCCTCCCACCCCTCCTCCCAGTGTTTTCGCCAGCCCCAGAAGAAACTGTAGCAGTGAGTATTGGGTGGAAGAGCAGAACACCTACAGTCCTGAGCATGGAAGAAACAGTTTCTAAGCAGCAGATAGACAGTGCAGCTAGTTTTAGTGACAGGGAGAGATGGTAGGGGCAAAGCAGCGGCAGTGGGCACAGACATAACAGCCACCTCTCCCAACAATACCTGCTTCCACCCTTCCCTGCTGAAACTAGTGGAGGAGCCCAGGGCGGATGAGATGCACAGAGGCTGCAGCTTCTGACTTCAGGGAGAGCACTGGGGTTCTGAAGGCTCAGAGCTCCATAGCCTACCACATCCTCCAACTGGGGTGACACACTGAGGCCTAGATGACCATGTCAAAGAAAAGAAGCCCACCTCACAGAAAATCACACCCTGTGAGAAAAGGAAATAACACAAGAGAAAATAAAACAATACAGCAATACCCACTGGAAAACAAAAGAAGAACTTTACATCTATTGGCAGCAGTACCAACACCTATAAATGCCTAGAAAGAGAAACAACTTGATAATAAATATGATCAACCAAGCTAACAAATCCACTCGAAAATAAAATGGAAACTCTCCAGAAAATGATCTAAAAGACATAGAATTATGTGATTTAAATGAAAAAAAAAAATGAGCTTGCAATTCTGAAATAACTCAATGAGGTGCAAGAAAACCTTATAAGCAGTTTAATGACTTCAGAAATAAAATCAACTAACAAAAGAAATATTTTACCAAAGAGACTAAAATTTTTCACAAGAACCAAATAGACATCCTAGAGATGAAAAACTCAATATAGGAGATAAAAAATAAAATAACTAGCTTAGGAAACAGAGCTGACCAAATGGAGGAAAGGATTAGTGATATCAAAAATAGAAATATGGAAATGACACAGAAGAAACAAAAGAGAAAAACACGAGAATTAAAAGAAATGAAAGAACTATACAAGAGCTATCTGACACTATTAGAAAGAGCAACCAGAACGTAAAGAGTGAGGAAGGCAGTGGAGGAGGGCGTGTCAAACATATGGTGGTAGAAAGAGAACTCTGGTTAGTCAGCACACAATGCAATACATAGATGATGTGTTGTAGAATTGTACACTTGAAACCTACATAATCTTGCTAACTGATGTCACCCCAAAAATTAATAAGTCATTTTTTAGAACAAGCATTCTTTTAAAAAGGGGCCACCATATACATGAAACTTTCTTTTACATAAACTAAATTGTAACCACTTTTTAAAAATCCACAACTGAAATATATATATATATATCAACTCTAGTAGAAACTAATCGGGCCCCCTTTGACCTAACAGAGGGTGAATCTGAGTTAGTCTCTGGTTTCAATGTAGAATATGCAGCAGGCCCATTTGCTCTAATTTTCTTAGCAGAATATGCTAACATTATCATAATGAACGTCTTCACGACAATCCTGTTCATAGCAGCATATATACACACACATAAATAAACAAACAGGAAACAATCATAGAACTCCACCAAACTAAAATAACTGACCACAACAAAAAAGCAAAGAATGGGGAAGCTGGGATGGCTCAGCGGGTTGAGCACTTGCTTTGCAGCCCCGGGGTCCAAGAATTGAGTCCCGTCCCTGGCCCTGGCCTGTGCAGACCCATATGCTGAACTGGGGTGTGCTTTCCATGTGGAAGGCACCAGTTCAGTTCTCACCAGAGCAAGTATGGAACAAAACCACATTAAAAACTGATGACGTACAACTATAGAGACAGCTCTGTGCCCTTCCCCTTCTTTCTGTCTCTCTCTATCTCTGTCTCTCTGTCAAAAACAATAAAATAAATCTTTTTTAAAAAATCAAAGAAACAGTGGACACACTGAACTATCAGAAAACAAAAGAGAAAATGACTATAGGAAATCTTCATATATCAATAATCACTCAAAATGCAAATGGTCTGAGCTCACCAATAGAAGAGCACAGGGTAGCAGACTAGACCAAAATAAAAACCCAACCATATGCTGCCTCCAAGAAACACTTCTTAGCTATAAGGACAAATGTAGACTCACAGTGAACTGGTGGAAAATGACAGTCCAAGCAAATAAAATCCAGAAAAAAGTGGATGTAGCCATACTTATATATGAAAAAATAGACTTCAAGATAAAAAAAAATGACAGGAGACAAAGATGGACACCACCTAATGATAAAGGGGAGAGTCAGACAGAATAGCTAGCATAAAGATTGGCAGTCAGGGAAGGCCTTGGTAGTCATAGTAACCATATCAAAAAATATATATAGTAAGCACTGAGATCAGGACAACCAAGTATGAACTGGAACAAGCTAACGCCAAGGCCCCTATGTCCCACAACTCCACAGGCATAACAAAGTTATGCCTCAAGGACATAAACCCACAAAAATGTTTCTAGTTTATTTCAAAATTCCTTTCAGTTTAGACAACAGAGCAAATTCTGAGATAAAAATGAATGCATACACACCCTACCTACACCTCAGCACATAGACAAAACATATATAAGAAATCGTTTTTAGCCTTAGTAGTGGGCATTCCATTTTCAGGTGTCCCCTCTCATTAGAAAGCTTTGGGTTTTTGGTATTTTTCAGTAAAACCTATGCTGCTTAACACTTCCATGTCCTCATTCTTTGAGTGCATGAGACCATAAACTCTGAATACCAAAATTACTTCATCAAAAATATAACATGAAGACATGACAAAAACACAATTATAGGAGATGCTGAGATAGCTCAGCTGTTGAGCACTTGCCTCATAACCACGAGGTGTGGGGTTCAATTCCCAGACCCAGCCTGCGCAAATCTATATGCTGAGCTGTGGCACAACTGGTAAGCCAAGATGGCACAGCGATGAAGCTTCTCACCTCCCATGAGGAAGGCCCCCAGTTAGGTTTTCCACCCTGTTTGGCCCCACTTCCATCTGTGTGGAATAAAACCATGTTACAAGTAATGATGTACAACTACAGAAACTGCTCTGGGACCTCCACCCTTTTCTCTCTTTCTTCCTCTCTCTTTCTCTTTCTCTCAATCTCTCTCACTCAATCTGTCTCTCTCCTCTCAAATCATAAAATAAATCTTAAAACACACTCACAATTATAATCAGAGACCTAAACATCCAATTGACAGCCATGAATAAGATCAACCAAACACAAAATCGATAAAGAAATATCAACCTTGAATTATATATTATAGCAAATGAATATAATTGACACTTTCAGATTAGTTCATCTTCAAACACAAGACTATACAGTTTTTCTAGTGCACATGGAACATTGTCAAGGATATACTACATCCTGGGACACAGAACTAGCCTCAGTAAATTTAAGAAGATTGAAATTGTACCAAGAGTATTCTCTGATCACAAAGCTTTGAAGTTGCAAATCAAGTGCAAAAAGAAGGTGGGGGCAAAAAAACACATATATGCAGAGATTAAACAACTTGCTATTAAAAAGTGGCTGGGTTAAAGAAGAAACTTAGAAAAGATTAAGAAAATACATAGAAACACATGAGAATGAAAACATATGCTATCAAAACTATTGAGATATAGTGAATGCACTAGTATGAAGGAAATTATGTCATAATAGGACTAGCTCAAGAAATAAAAAAAAATACCAAATAAACAACCTAACATCACATCTTAAAGAACTAGGAAAAGAAGAACAAATAAAACCCAAAGTCAGCAGAAGGAAAGGAATAACAAAGATCAGAGCAAAGATAAATAAAAAGAGAACAAAAAAATAGCAAGAATTAACATTCAAAAAAGCTACTATTTCTTTGGGGAAAATTAATAAAATTTTCAAACTCCTGGCTAGACTCACTAAGGTAAAAATAGAAAAGACATAAATAACCAAAATAAGAAATGAAAGACGAGAAATGACAACTGGCACCATAGAAATACAAGGATCATAGGAGAACACCATGGAAGGCTATATGGCACCAAATTCAATAACCTAGAACAGTGGTCGGCAAACTGCAGCTCACGAGCTGCAGTTTGCCGACCACTGACCTAGAAGAAATGGATAAGTTTTTAGAAACAGATAGCCTACTCAGACTGAATAGAACGGGAAAATCTCATCAACAGTAGGAACATCAAAACAATCATCCAAAACATCCCCAAAAGCAAAAGTCTAAAACCAGACAACTTCTCTAGTGAATTCTACCAAACATTTAAAGAGAATTTAATACCTGTCCTTCTCAAATTCTTCCAAAAAATTAAAGAGGCAACACTTTCCAACTCATAAACCAACATTACCCTGATATCAAAGCCTGGTTAAAAAAAAAATGGGAAGGAGGGAGCTGGGACAGCTTAGCAGGTTAAGTGCTCACTTTTCATCCCTGGAGCCCGAGGATCAAATCCCAGCCCTGGCCCAGGCAGACCCATATGCTAAACTGGGGTGTACCCCCAGTTCAGTTCTTGCTGGGGCCTATGTGGGAGGCTCCTGGCCCAGTTCCTGCCCTGCGCAGCTCCACACCCACCTGTGAAATGAGACTATATGGAAAACTAATGCTATCAACTATGGAAACTGCTCTGGGCCCTCCCCCTTCTCTCTGCCTCTCTCTTTCTGTCTCTCTCTCTCTGTCAAAAAAACAATAAAAATAGTGATGTGGACTTGTACATCCGGAAACTATCTAATTGTTACCAATCAATGTCACCTCAATAAATTTAACAATAAAATTAAAAATAAATTATTACGCCCTACTTCCTGGATCTAACCTGGAGTCACTACGCCAAATTGCATCATTATTATGCAAAGAGGGTGGGGTGACGGTAGAATAAATATTAAAGAACAGCCATAAAAAAAATAATAAAAAATTAAAATAAATCTTTAAAAAAAAATAGCACACAAAGGAAAACTGTAGACCAATATCTCCGATAAACACAGAGGCAAAAATTCTAAACAAAATACTAGCAAATAGAATACAATATGTACATTAAAAAGATTATACATCACAATCAAATGGGATTCATTCTAGAGGTACAGAGATGGTTCAACATACTCCAATTAATCAATGTGATACACTACATAAAGAAAATCAAAGTTACACACCATATGAGTATACCAATTGATGCAGAAAAAACGTTTGACAAGATATAACATCCATTTATGATCAACACACTTAATAAAATAGGTATAGAAGAGAAATACCTCAACATAATGAAGGCCATATAAGGCAAACCCTCAGCTAATGTCATACTGAATGGTGAAAAACTGAAACTTTTTTTTCTGAAATCAGGAACAAGGCAATAATATCCTCTTCACCTCTGTTATTCAACACAGTAATGAAAGTCTTAGCCAGAGCAATCAGACAACGGAAAGAAATAAAAGGCATCTACATTAGGAATGAAGAAGTTAAATTGTCACTCTTTGCAGATGACATGATACTTTTTGTAGAAAACCCTAAAGATTCCACCAAAATACTATTAGAAATGATAAAAGAGGGGATGCTGGGACGGTTTAGCAGGTTGAGAGCTCATTTTGCAGCCCAAGGGTCCAAGGGTTGAATCCTGGCCCCAGCCCACGTGGAGCCATATGCTGAAGTGAGGTGTACTCCCAGTTCGGTTCTCACTGGGGCAAGCTTCCTATGTGGGAGGTCTCTGTTTCAGGTGTGCTTCTCTTGTGGGAGGCCCAGGCTTTCGGGGGTGTGCCTCTCATGTGGGAGGCCCCCAGCTTGTTCCTGCCTTGCACAGCCCCATGCCCACCTGTGGAATGAAACTATGTAGAATACTAATGATGTGCAAATATGGAAATTGCTCTGGGCCCTCCCCCTTCTCTCTGTCTCTCTCTGTCTGTCTCTCGCTGTCAAAAACAATAAAAATAAATCTAAAGAAAAAAAGAACTGATAAAAATACAGTAAAGTTAAAAGATACAAAGTCGGGAAAGTTGGGATGGCCCAGCGGGTAAAACGTTCACTTTGAAGCCCCAAGGACCAAGGATCAAATCCTGGCCCCAGCCCACGTGGACCCACATGCTGAACTGGGGTGTGCCCTCAGTTCAGTTCTTGCCGGGACCTATGTGGGAGGCTCCAAGCCCAGTTCCTGCCCTGTGCAGCCCTGTGCCCACGTGTGGAGTGAAACTATATGGAAAACTAATGTCAACTATGGAGACTGCTCTGGGCCCTCCCCCTCTCTCTGTCTCTCTCCATCTCTGTTTCTCTCTGTCAAAAATCAATAAAATAAATCTTTAAAAATAAATAAATAAATAAATAAAAGATACAAAGTCAATGTACGTAAGTTCATTGCATGTTTATATATTCACAATAAAACTTCAGAAAAAAGATGAAAAAGAAACCAAAAAAAAAATAATAATAAAACCACAATACCTTTTGCAATCACAAGAAAAAGAAAAGAAAATACCTAAAAATAAATATAACAAAGGATGTGAAGGACTTATACACTGAAAACTGTAAGACATGACTAAAAAAATTCAAGAAGACACACAAAAAAATGGGAACAGGGGAAGCCAGGATGGCTCAGTGGGTTAAGCGCTCACTTTGTAGTGCTGGGGACTGAGGATCGAATCCCAGCCCTGGCCTGTGAAGACCCATGTGCTGAACTGGGGAGTTCCCCCAGTTCAGTTCTCTCTCTGTCTCTGTATCTCTCTCTCTATCTCTATCTCTTTGTCAAAAACAATAATAAAAAAAATGGAAACATATTCCATGTTCATGGTTTGGAAGAACCAACATGGTGAAAATGGCCATATTACCCAAAGCAATATGCAGATTTAATGCAATCCCCAT
>PVKE010012343.1:0-38509 GCA_004027555.1 Craseonycteris thonglongyai | reverse complement strand
GCTCCGGCCCAGGCAGGACCCACATGCTGAACTGGGGAGTTCCCACAGTTCGGTTCTCTAGCTGTCTCTGTCTCTGTCTCTCTCTCTATCTGTCAAAAGTAAAATAAAAATAAATATGCACTGAAGATAAAATAATTACTCTCTATAAAAATATATAAAAAAAAAAAAGAAGAGTCTGAGATGCCTGTTCTCCTGATGCCAATAATATATCTGGGGAGACAGAGAACCAAAAGTCAGTAGGGAACATCAGAAGGCAACTCATTCTGAACACTAACATGTATAACAGTCTATAAATACCCTAGGAACTTGGAAAATGGGAGATTTTTTGAGAGCTATGGGACAGAGGAGGGGCATACCAATGAACCTGACAGACATCAGGAAGTGCTGAACTTTCAAAGCGTCATTCTCCAACTCCAGCTGCATCCTCCTGAGCCTCCACTCTACCTGTGATCTGAGGACAAGCCTGAGTCCTGGGCACAAAAGGAGGAGAAATCCCTGACTCTGAGGGCAGATGCTGCATTGAGTTTCCTCACAGATGCCATGCCCTCTACTAAGACCCCAAGTCTGGGTCCTGATTTCTGAGTAACTCAAAATCTACAGTTGAACATGGTGCCTGGTACACAGCATATTGTTTTCTGTTTAACCACACTTCCCTGCCTTTGGCTCATGAGTAGCCAGATATCAGCTTCCTGAGTTCACCTTCTACCTTGCACCCAGACCATGCATCAGCACCTAATAAAGAGTGCTCTGGACATAACTTTTCTCTTTTTGCTTTTCTTCCTTGGTCTTCTCTTTCCTCATTTTGCAATTACTGGATGTTTGGGCTGTGCCTTACTATTTTGTCCCTGGCCCCATGTTTACCATTATAACTACTCTAAAAGGAGGACCAATAATAAGTAACAACAGATATAATATTTATAAAGCATTACCTATGTTCCAGGCCTAGTGCTAAATATTTGCTGGGAATTAACCATTTTGATCTGCTGCTCAAAAGGAAAAAAATAAAATAAAAAAAGACTGCTATGATCCCTTACACAGGTAAGACAAAGAAGGCTCGTATAAACTGGTAGAGTATAAACTTGTTATACTCCAAAGTGGGCTCAGGGATACTGGCCCTTTGGTGAAGGTGAGAACCCAAATAAAAAGGCCCTGAAATTGGGGCTGAATTTGGGTTTGGTGCAACAGGTAATGTGTCAAGTTTTGAAGCAGAAGAAAGGCAGAAAAAATATACATATTTTTATAAATCACTGTATTTCACTCTAGCTTTTATTCCTTTGACTATGTGGTAATTTGTAAAACAAATTTGCCTGTGTCCTTTTATGTTCTATCAGCATTGGAGACTTATCTACACATTCATAGCATTGTAATATGGAAAAACAAAACAAAGCAAAAATATGGAAGCAATAGAAGAAAGGCTAGCTAAATTGTGCTGCATTCCTTTGGTAAAATGTTAAGTCATTAAAAATAAAAATTATGCCTTGACATGGATGAATGACAAAAACAGTTCTGTGAAAAATATAGAGCTTACAGGGGGATGCTGGAATAGCTCTGTGGTCAAATGCTTCCCTAGCAATCACAAGGTCCAGGATTCAATTCCCAGCCCCAGCCCATATGTTCAACTGTAGTTCAACTGATAACCACTGGGATAGCTCAGCAGCAAAGGTTCTCGCCTGCCATGCAGGAGGCCCCCGGTTCAGTTCCAGCCCCTCATGGCCCCACATCCACCTGTGTGGAATGAAACCCTGTCACAACTAATGATGTACAACTATGAAGACTGCTCCGAGCTCTCCTGCCTTCTCTCTCTCTCTCCTTCTCTCAAACAATAAAAAATAAATCGTTTTTAAAAAGTAGAGCTCACAGTTGTAAATACAGATTTCCCCTCTCATTTTGACTGTGCAAAAGAAGGTATGTGTCGTGTAAATATAAAGAGAATGAGGAAAAATGAAAAAGCGAATCAGGATGCAATTATAAACATACTGTTTCTGTGTTTTAAAATGTTAGTGTTATTTTCATTTGGTTTTAGTAATAAAGAAAAATTTTAAAAATAAAAACACATAAATCTAGTGCATGAGGGCACTAGATTTTGAGAGTTGAAGCAGTGGGGGATAAAAAGTAATGACTGGGAGAAGCTGGGATGGCTCAGCAGGTTGAGCACTCGCTTTGCAACCCTGAATCTCGACAATTGAATCCCAGTCCCGGCCTATGTGAACCCATATGCTGAGCTGGAGAGTGCTCCCAGTTCAGTTCTTGCCGGGGCCTATGCGTGAGGCCCCAGGCCCAGTTCCTGCCCTGCACAGCCCCATGCCCACCTGTAAAACTAATGCTGTCAACTATGGAAACAGCTCTGGGTCCTCCCCCTTGTCTCTGTCTGTCTGTCTCTCTATCAAAACAAACAAACAAACAAATAAACAAACAAACAAAAAACAATAAAAATAAATCTTTAAAAAAGTAAAGACTGTCAGAAAGGTTGAGAGGGAAAACTCAGGGGCATTGAACATCTAACAGAGTGCCAGTGAGGAAAAGTGGAAATTTTGCAAAGTAATGCAAGGTTCCTAGGCTGAGGCTAGAAAAATGTTAGTACCATGAATAGAAGTCTCACAACTCTAAAGAAGAAGCAGCTTTTTGATGAAGATAATTATGATGTTAGGACTTCTATATGACATGAAAGTTATTACATTAAAATATTATTACATTGAAAAATCCAAGTGTACATGATCTGGAGTAATATTAAACAATTAGAACTGGGCCGCAGATGACTCAGGGGAATAGAGTGAGAGGTTCATGTTGGTGGGCCTAATCCATTCTGATATGCATTATTTAGCTAACATAGCATTTTTTTAGTGTTAAATTTATTTGGGTGTCATTGGTTAGTAAAAATTACACAGGTTCCAGGTGCATAATTCTACAATACATTGTCTATAACATAGCATTTTAATAGAATTTGGGTGCATTTACCTAAGTAAGGACTCACCTTCCCCTATCATATTATACCTTGCCTGCATGTATTTGTTTGCCCAGCTCCTGAAGGCATTTGATTTTGATACCTGGGATAGTCCCTTAAAGCCATGGAAGTATATGAATTGACTGCTGAAAAAGAAGTGGGAAAGATATAGAGAGTTGAGGACGGAAGACTAAGGCAAGGGAAGCTTTTCACAATACCTGATGCAACAATAAATCAGAACATCAGTCTTTAATAGGAATTTCAGAAAGTATACAAATGTAACTGGATGGCGGCAGAGAGAATAATTAATATTAAAAGAAGGGGAAGCAGGGATGGCTCAGTGGGTTAGGCGCTCACTTTGCAGCGCCGGGGACCGAGGATCGAATCCCGGCCCCGGCCCGTGCGGAACCATATGCTGAACTGGGAGCTCCCCTAGTTCAGTTCTCTCTCTGTCTCTGTATATCTCTCTCTCTCTCTCTCCTCTGTCAAAATAAATAAATAAATAAAATATATATTAATAGTAAAAGAAAAATCATTTCCGAGTCTGAAGAAAATCAAAATATTGAAGGGGCCTATTCAGTACTAAGATGATCCAAAGATATGCACATCGGCACAATCTTATTACAGAATGACCAGGAGGGAAAAAGCTATTAAAAAAAAAAAATCCAGAAAGATGATAATGAGATAAAGAGTCAATCTGGCATCAGATTTCTCCTACACAGCATAAAATACAGAAAGATAAGTTTCTTTACATAAGTTAAACATAAATGCACTACACAACCTAGCATTCCCGTTCCTAGGTGTTATCCAAGTGAAATAAAAACCTATATTTATGTGAAACTTTACACACATGGTCATAGAGGCTCTTTTTGGTGATCCACAATCACCAAATACTGAAAACAACCCAAATGTCCTTTAACAGGTAAATGGATCAACAGTGGTACAATCATACAATGGACTACTATTCTACAATAAGAAGAACAAACAATTGGAGAAGTCTCAAAAGCACGATGCTGAGTAAAATAAGCCAGATTGAAAAGATGGTATCCTATATAATTCTATTACTATGACATTCTTGAAAGAAGAAAACTGTAAGGACAGGGATCAGATCAGTGGTTGCCAGGGATTAGGATGGGAGGGGAACTGACTACAAAGGGTCAGCCCAAGGAAATTATTCTTTGAGTGATTTCAATTGTGATGATCATTAAAACAACTGTACGCATTTGTCATATCTCAGAACTGTACATCAAGAAGATTAAATTTTACTTTATGTAAATTTTAAAAATATTTAAAAACCTAAACTGATTTTAAAAGAGGTTATAATGTATCACATAAAGGTGACCAATAGAAGAACTGAAATTAAGACTTTATTAGCAAAGCTTCAGACAGAAGGGAAAGGAAGAGATAGTGTAACTTTGTGTATCTTTCATTACAAGGAATCAATAATATCAAGTTGGTACATTTTTTTAAATTAGTGGTATAGCATTATCTGTTATATTTTTCAACCAAAAGAAATAGAAGTAGAAATGGTTCAAATGGTTACACCTGGACCGGGACTTATACAACTGAAGAGCTGGGGAGGGGAACTTCCATATTTCATATCTTAGCTTCTGATACCCTTTGAAATAATACATGTGAATGTATTGCTTACTGTTAATTACAGATCTCAAAATTATATTAATATTCATAATCTGGATTCAAAAACACCTTGTTTTAAAATATTTTCCCCAGATTATCGGGATGCCAGAATAGTTCAGCAGGTTGAGCACTTGCCTTTCAACTGCAATGTCCAGGAACTGAGGTCTGGGGATCAAATCCTGGTCCCAACCTGTGCAAGCCCATGTGCTGAGCAACTGGTAACCACCGGAATGGTGGCAAGGGTTGTTGCTGTTCATGCAGGAGGCCCCTAGTTCAGTTCCCACTCCACACAGCCCCACATCCACTTGTATGGAAGGAAACTATGTCATAGCTAATGACGTGCAACTGTGGAGACTGCTCTGAGCCCTTCCCCCTTCTCTCTGTCTGTCTCTCTCTCTTTCTCTCTCTCTCCTTCTTTCAAAATAACAAATAAATCTTAAAAAAAGAAAACGCTTAACATATTTTCCCAAGATTATTATCAGATTTAAAGCTGTACCCTCAAGGCACATAAAAATGAGTTTCATTTACAGTATAGGAAAGTAATTCAGATATCCAAATTTTTCATATATAACACGTCACAGAAGTACTATAATAAATAATAATGTTATAAGTGTTAATATATAAAGTGAATATTAGTTGTTCAGGTTTATCATATTTTACTATATTTAATAGACATTTAAATTTATAATTATGTGATAGTAAAAATATCTTCAAAGAGATAATTTCCCTTCTTTATCTGAATATCACAAACTGAGATTCTCAATGATGAACAATAAACCAGACCATAGTCAATGGTTATTTCATCTTCAAACAAATTGAATCAATAGGCCTATGACAACTACTCCTGGCAGAATCTATGTTAAAACTTTTTGTAGGAAAACATCACAGGAATAATTTCTGGTCAAGATGGTAAAGTAGATAAACACTGTGCTTGCCTTCTCTCAGGACCAAATCAATTATAACTGAACTATATAACAACTATCATTGAGAATCACCTGAAGTCTAGCTGAGTCAAAACTCTACTACTGCAGACATAGAGAAGGAGTTACCTCAAGACTGGTAGGAGGGGCAGGGACGTGAAATGAGCTGATCCCACACTTGTGTGTGACCATGAAAAATCAGAAGGGATATCTCAGCTGCTAAGGAGCTGGGGGTCCCAGTCCCATACCAGGCTCCCCAGCCCAGGGTTCCACTGCCAGGGAGAGAAGTCCCCCTAACTTCTAGCTGTGAAAACCAGCAAAGATTGAGTGAACCAGAGTGGTTGAGTGAGCCAGAGAGTGGCTGCAGTCCTAGGTGCTCCACTTAAAGGGTCTCTGCATGGATTTACTTTCTGATAGACTCACTTGCTCTGAGCTCCGCTGTTGGGGCAGCAGCTCAGAAAGTACCAGCAACACATTGGGAGGAAATGAATTGTTTGGATTCAGGATGAGGGCTAGAGGGTCAGCCTTCTTTCAGAGGAGGAACTGGCAGAAGCCATTGTTTCTTTGTTGATCCCTCCCCTTACCTGGCAGAGGCCATATCTGAGTATCCATCAAACTGGCTATCACTTTTTGTCTCTCAATCCTAGTGAATTCCTGAGGTCGTGCCCCACCCTACTTTCAGGCACACCCAAGCTTCTTCCCATGGCTTTTCCATGCAATCTCTCTTAGTTCATGTTGCAGACTTTCATAAAATCTCTCAAAGGTTCACAAAACCCAAACAAGCAGCATCTGGCCTCAGTATTTCTCGTACCAGCCCTAGGTCTGGCACCAGCAGCATCGGCACCTCAGGTCACAGACTGGCCTATTGAGTTACCTCTAAGTCCAGTATAGGCAGCATCTGTGGACTATTCTGTGGATTATACCAGGTAGCCTCAGGCAGGGCATAGGCTGAGGCCAAACTTGGCCTGCAGTGGTTCCCCTTCCAGGAGGATCCAGGGCTGGCATGTCTGGTAATAAGCTCCAGACCAAGGTAGAGCATCACCCAGCCACCTCGAAGGACACACAACCAAAGGGCACAATGGGCAGGCACCAGAACCCAGCTAAAGCAAAACCTGCTGTGTAGGGTCAACCCTTGCACCACAGCTCCCCCACTGCAGTCAAGTTCAGTCCTCACAACCAATCAGCCTGAGGGTCAATCCCTCCCACTGATGTGCAAACAGCAACCAGGGCTCAACTATTATACAACAGGAGGGCACACAAAATTCACACAAGAAGCACCCAGCTCCAGTGACCAGGGAGACTACACCAGTACGCCCCAGAGGGCACCTACTACATAAGGGCACTTTACTAAGACGGGGAATCATAGCACCCCTATCTAATACATGGAAACAAATATAAGGAGACAGTCAAACCTGGGTTGGGGTCAAAGAAACATATCCCAAATAAAAGAACAGAAAAGGGGTTAAACAAAATGGAGGCAAGCAATCTACCAGAAACAGAGCTCAAAACACTGATTGTAAGGATGCTCAATGATCTCTAGGAAAATTCAACAGGCAGAGAGAAAACATAAAAATGGAGATAAAAAAACAAACAAACATAAAACAGAACCAGTCAGAAATAAAGAATACAATAACTGAAATGAATACATTAGAAGGAATCAACTAATTAGATGAAGCAGAGGATTAAATTAGCAATTTAGAATATAAGGTAGTAGAAATTACCCAATCAGAACAGCCAAAACATAATAATAATAAAATAATAATAATACCCCCCCAAATAAAGATAGTTTAAGGGCCCCTAGGATAACATCAAGGATACCAACATTTGCATCATAGGTGTACCAGGATGAGAAATGAGCAAGGAATTAAAACCTACTTGAAGAAAGAATGACTAAAAATTTCCATAACCTGGCAAAACAAATATACAAGCCCAGGAAATGCAGAGAATCTCAACCAAGATGAACCAAAACAGGCTCACATCACAAGACACATCATAATTAAAATGCTGAAAGTGAAAGATAAAGAGAAAATCTTAAAAGCAGCAAGAGAAAAGCAGTTAGATACCTACAAGGGAGCTTGTCATAAGACTGTCAGCTGATTTCTCCATAGAAATTTTACAGGCCAGAAGGGCCTGGCACAAAATATTCAAAGTGATGAAAAACTAAGACCTACAACCAAGATTACACTATACAGCTCAGCTATCATTTGGAATCATAGAACAGATACAGAGCTTCCCAGAGAGGAAAAAACTAAGAGTTCATCAATACCAAGCCAGTATTATAAGGAATCTTTGAGGAGGAAAAAGAGGAGGAGGAGGAGAAGGAAGAGGAGAAGAAAACATATATGTGTAAATAATAAAAAGGTAATTAACTACATATCAACAATTACTTTAAATGTAAATGGACAGATTGGAAAGTAAAGAGATGGAAAAATATTTCATGAAAATGGAAACAAAAAAAGAAAAAAGAAAAGCTAAGGAAAACAATAGTTATAGCAGATAAAATAGACTTTAAAACATAGGCAAAGAAGGACCCAGTAATACCACTTCCAGGTATTTATCTGAAGAAACCCAAAATACTACGTTCATTGCAGCACTGTGAATAACAGCCAAGATGTGAGGGCAGCCTGGGTGTCCAATGATGGAAGAATGGACAGAGTAGGTAGTGCATATATAAAGTGTGTCCCAAAATTCACGCAAGATTTGAATTTTGCGTCATTTGTGCGGTAAAGTGTTGCCAACAACAAAAAAAGACAGTGTGACACCTGACAGTTCAAGGTTATTAAAAATGGAGCACTACATGAAAGAACAATGCGTTTTCATTGTTGAGCAATGAAATTTACAATTTTTAATTATAAACCTGTGTTTTCTATCAAAATTACTTCTTGCATGAATTTTGGGACACCCTTTACAATGGACTATTGCTCAGCCATGGAGAGTAATGGGTTCTTGCTGGCACATATATAAACATGAAGGGTATTGCGCTAAGTGGAGTATGTCAGACAGAGAAAGACAGATGCTATGTGGAATCTAAAGAACAAAATGAACAAACAATGGGATGTTGGAATAGCTCAGCAGGTTGAGTGCTTGCATTGAATCCTGGCTCTGGCCCTTGTGGACCCATATGCTGAATTGGGGTGTGCCCCCAGTTCAGTTCTTGCCAGGGCTCATGCGGGAGGCACCCACCCCAGTTCCTGCCCTGTGCAGTCCTGTGCCCACCTGTGGAGTGAAACTATATTGAAAACTAATGACGTACAACTATGGAGACTGCTCTGGGCCCTCCCCCTTCTCACTGTCTCCGTCTGTTTCTCTCTCTGTCAAGAAAACAATAAAAAGAAATCTTTAAAATGAACAAACAAAACACAAACAAACTCATAGATACAGAAAACATTTTAGTTGTTCTCAGACTGTAGGGGGTATGAGGGTGAGCGAAAAGGAGGAAAAGATTAAGAAATACAAATTGGTTGTTATATAGTAGTCATGAGGATATAGGGTATAACATAAGGAATATAGCCAATAATATTGCAACAATTATGTATAATGTCAGATGGATACTAGATATTTTCGGGTGATAGATGGGAGGGGTTTTGGGGGGCAGGGTGCAAAAGGTGAAGGGATTAAGAAGTACAAATTGGTAGGTACAAAATAGTCATGGGGCTGTGAAGTACAGCATAGGGAATATAGTCAGTAATATTATAACTACGTACCGTACCAGGTGGGTACTAGACTAGTCCAGGGAGACTACTTCTTAAATTATAGAAATGTCTTACCACTATGTTATATACCTGAAATTAATATAAAATAATATTAAATGTCTAAATAAATAAATAAATAATGTGAAGGAATAATACAAAGGAAAACACATCACAGATGGTTTGAGGTCTAAACAGAATTTAACAGGGAAAAGACTTAAAGAATAGTTACTGAAAAAAAAATGTACTCCCTAAAAGCAAAATTTTAATAACTTTTGATCCATTGCAAGAACCCCAAAGTGCCAGTACGTGAACGTATAATTAGGTAGGAGAAAATTCATTACAAAGTGAATTTTGGTTCAACTTGACAAGCAAAAAATTCCCCCATGGCTGCTTTTGAGAAATTATTATACCTTCCTTTCATCAAAATGTTGCCAATTCTGCATTTCTGTCAATCGCATTTAACATATTTGTTTAGGTTGTCCGATTTTTACCTCACTAAAGTAATGCAGACCTTTATTTAAATCACATCCCTGTTAACTTACATAACACACACATATGCACACACACACACACACACACACACACACACACACACACAATCTCTCCGTATTTAAGAGAATCACTCTGCATCCCCACTATTGTAGTCATGGAAATGTACCACTCACACGTCTTGCTGCAGTTAGCATGGTGATAGTGACCCTAGCTGTCATTCCTTTGCATTTACCATAACTTTTGAGCTCGGACCATGCTTCTCCCAAGCTGATTATAGCCAGTGATTGAGCATGGTGCAGGTACTAGTGCCTGCCTAGTCTTGCAGGACATGAGACACTTCTAGTGCATGACTTTACTTCCAGGAGTCCCCATTGGCCTCATCAAAACTTTCTTAGAATTACCATACTACTGAGACTTCCTACCCAATCTAATTTACTCCTCTCCTTTCACAGGTACGGAGCAGTAAATTGGTCTGAAGGTTTCCTTGCCTACTCCTCCTTCCTCCACTATTTTGTGCATTTCTCCCCCAATAAACCTCTTGGAACTCGAATCCCATCTTGGCATCTGCTTAGAGGATTTGAACCCACACACACACTGAAGAAATGATAAGCATGGCACTTCTCTACCTAAAGAATACTTGAGCTACTGCTTTCAAAGAGAAAGAATCATACCTAACTTTTATGCAAATTAGGAATAGATTTAGGTGAGCTGCTACACATCCTTGGGAATGTCTAGTATATCCATGATGTAGATTCTCCTCTTTAGTCTCTAGCCCAGGTCTGTAACAAGAAGTAAAGAATTGAAGATTACAGAAACAAAATTGAGGTTTAGGAAAGAAAACTGGGAGATTTATATTAGATGGCTTTATTTTCTTGATAAAGCAGGTGGAGGCAAGTCAGTGGGCTGAGAGAGATATAGGGGACTAGGAGAGACAAGTTTTGTGACAACTAAAGTGCAAATTCAAAATGAATTAAAAATGTTGTGGAGTGGCACTCACGATCATTTCACTAATATGACATTCTCTAATAACATGTTACTTTATTCTAAATAAATAACTTTCACAAAGTAAATGCTCTAAAATGTTTATTAATACATAAAGTAAGCAAAGTTCTGGAGAAGCAGCAGAGAAAAGGGGTTAAGAACATAGACATGATCACCATCACTCAGAGCTCAGTGCCTTAGTTTCCTCATCAGGAAAATGGTGATAATATAATTTTTATTTGATAAGGTTATTATAAAGATTTACAGTTAATTATGTCTATGTAATTTACTTAAATTATGCCAGTCATGGCAAGTGATCTCTACATTTGCTATCTTCATTACCAGCATTTTTACAGTGAATATACAGATTATAATAATAAAAAAAGTTGATTGAAGGATATATACTTCCAGTTATAGGATGATCGTCGATGTACAGCATAGTGATTATAGTGAATAATACTGTATTATTTACAGTTATTCCTCAACCTATAATGGGGTTATGTCCCAATAAACCTACCATAAGCTAAATATGCATCTAATGTACCTAACCTACTGAACATCACAGCTTAGTTAGCCTACCTTAAGCAAGCTCAGAGTACTTGACATTAGCCTATAGTTGGGCAAAATCACTGAGCACAATGAACACCCATGGAGTGTTCAGCTGTTTACTCTCGTGATGATGCAGCTGATGGGGAGCTACAGTTCACTTCTGCTGCCTAGCACTGTGAGAAAGCATCCTACCACGTAAGGATAGCCTGGGAAGAGATCAAAATTCAAAGTGCGATTTCTACTAAATGCATATTGCTTTCGCACCACTGTAAAGTCCAAAAATCTAAATAAAATCTTTGTAAGTCTGGGACCATCTGTACTTGACAGTTGCTAAGAGAGTAGATCATAACTATTCTCACCACAAAAGAATTAAATGGTAATTATGTTATGTGATGGAGGTGTTAGTGGTATGGTGGTAATCATTTTGCAATATATGTGTACAAATTAACATGTGTACAACTTAAACTTACATGTTGTTATAAGTCAATTATAACTCAATAAAATCGAAGGGAAAAAATTGGACCAGGAATATGGTACCATTAAACAATTAGAAGCCTTCATTTTGAGTTCCAGATGCCATTTAAGATCTGTGACCCTGGGCATGTCATTTAACATTTTGTAACCTCGCTGGTACCTGTCTCTCATTATAGTAGCTGCAGTAAAGACCAAAGGAGAAGATTTGTGTGAAAGTACTGTACACACCATAAAGAATGATATATAAAGTTACCATTCAGAAAACAATATACATATGTGGGTTTTTGGTTCATGTATCAAAGTCCTAACCCATAGAAATCCTGAGGATCAATGTTAGATGTAGACATCCTAAATACATGTTAGACAGTATGTGCAAAACACATGTTGCTTTAGGGGTTAAGGATGGGAAGGAAGCCTGCTCCTATTTGAGAAGATGGTGATGGTGAGTAGAGAGTCACTGAGTCTGAAAGCCATTTGGTAAAGGTGCAAATGAAAAAGTTTTTTTTTTTTTTTTTTTTTAAAGATTTATTTTCTTGTTTTTGACAGAGTCAGAGACAAGGGGGAGAGCCCAGAACAGTCTCCATAGTTGTACATCATCAGTTTTCAATATGGTTTCATTCCACACAGGAGAGCGGGGGCTGCACAGGGTAGGAGTCCTCAGGCTGAGAGGCCAAACTGGGGGCCTCCCACATGGGAAGCTCACCCTGGCAAGAACCAAAGTGGGGGCTTCCCACATAAGGAAGCATACCCCAGTTCAGCACATGGGTCCACATGGGCTAGGGCCAGGATTTGATCCTTGGTCCTTAGCACTACAAAGTGAGTGCTTAACTTGTTGAGCCATCCCAGCTTCTCCAAATAAAAGCATTTTCTAAGGAACTAGAGCATTAAAAACGAAAGAAAGGAAGAAAACAAATTTGAATGCCATGGCATATGTAATATTTGTAACAGCTTAGAGGTGTGTATTCATAAAATCAGCATCTCCTTTTTTTCAAACCCACCTCTCCATAACCAGGCAGCCTGCTAGTACATCAGCAATTTACTGCTGTGAGCAACTATAAACATTGTGCTAATGGCAGCACTGCCTGAGAACAGTCATTGGAGAGTACAGTGTGTGCAGTTAAAGGCCAGAGACAATATTTCCTACTTCCTACACTGCACAAGGCACACACAATATAATCTGATACATGATAAAGGTATTTTAATAATAATTATTATTATTAAAAGCAAACACTCAACTCCACAGATCAATGGCTCTTTGAAAATGTGTTTTCTGATTTCTGTTTTCCCTCAGATGTATGGTTACTGTCCACCCGGAAAGGTCCCAAAGTGATAGCCAGAAAGCTGCCACCATCACCACCCCTTCTGCTGTTCCTGCCATCATATTTAATTGTGTTTGCTCAACTCAAAGCCAAACTCATATGCAGTGTATTTAGACGGTTAAAATAACACAGCATTCCACTATATTCACAGATTATTTTCAACACTACAATTCTTAAAAATTCATCTTAAATAGGGTAAAGAGGTAAGAAGCAACATGAATTTGTTCCAGTGACAAAACAATATCAAAATGGCAATCTGGAAATTCACCATGAATAAAGGAACAAACACAGAATGTTCCTTTTGGTGCACTCTCCTGCAAATGCAATCACCAACTCATTCACCAAGTCTAGATTTATTTTAAAGTGAATGAAAAAGAAAGCAAGAAACAAATACTAAGAAACAGAAAAGTACCATGTTTATCTGAGTATAAGATGCCCCTATTTATAATACGACCCCTACTTTTCTAACCCAACATTAAGAAATTAATACACAGGTTGCTCCTGTGAATAAGATGACCCCCAATTTTTGGTCTAACAATTTTAGACAAAAGTATTGTCTTCTACATGGAAAAATATGGTACCTTTGTAATTTCAAAAGATCAGTGTAAAATCTTATATATCATTAAAGGTGAAAAATGTAGAATTGAGATATATATATATATATATATATGTTGGTTTTCTGAATCTCCCAGGAGCCTTTTTTTCCCCCTTCTTTTCCCCAAATTTTCAAAGTTAAACAAATACATATCATTAACACTTGTATATATTCAGGAGCTCTTTTCTGAAGTCTCAGCTACTGTATATTTCCTCAAATACTTTGAAAAATCACAAATTTACAAAGTCTTGGTTGGATACCCTTGTCAGCTAACTCCACCTTAAATTTTCCAACTTGCATTTTTAGTATTAAATACAAACCCTATCATGCAAACATCAAAGGACTTCTGAATTATGGAGTAAAAAACAAATTTTGTTGCTGAAGAGGTTTTAACTGGAACAATTAAATAAAAATAAAGTGTTCTATGCTTTTACTCTGAGCCAAACTTTATATAATAATAGTCACTTTAAACATACAAAGCTTAATTAACCTAATCTTCATCCAAATTTAGAAAAGGAAGAGAATAAATATGTATGAAGATAATTTTTTTACTTCTCCAGAATATATTTCTATTACCTACCTGACTATTGATCTTTAGGGAATCAGATTTTGGATAATGTCTACTGTGTGCTCAACTGTCAGGAGCTGACTTTTTCCTCTGTATTCTTATTTCTCATTTCTTTATTGATTAATCCAACACATATTACTCAGAGCCTATTATATGCCCAAGGGTTGTTCTAGGTACTGAAGACACAGAATAAGAGTGGCCAAGGTGCTATTCTCATGAAGTCAGTTTACAGTCTTCCCTGAGGGGCAGGATTAAGAGACAATAAACAAACAGAAACTAAGATCTCAGACAGTGATAACTTAAGAGAGCATAGTAGAATAGAATGCTCCAGTGACTTGGAGGGTAGCTTTAGATGAGTGACAAAGAAAGGCCTTTCTGAGGAGGTATTATAACATGTGCCCCAGATAGACAAGATGGCACCGAACATATGAAGAGCTAAGGAAAATGCAATTACAAAGACCCTAACAAGGGAAAGAGCTTGGAGAATCCAAAGAACAGGAAGAAGGCAATGAACTTAAAACACCATAAGTTGGAGGAAAATGTTTGGACATGAGGCCTGATAGTGAGCAGATGGCATATCCCTTCCAAGGACTCAGGCAGACTCTTCAAGATTTGTTCTGCCTTTGAAGTCAGTAGAACTCAGCTTGTGGAACAAAGGCCAGTATTGCCTCTGATACAATATTATATCTAAATTATATTATATTATTAATATCTAAATTATCCCTTCTCTGCTTGTCTCGTGTGTCTTTAAATCCTGAGTGACAAACTTGGCTGTTAGACCCTCCTTTTGCTCATTTTCTCACTGTCTTCCAGACCCATGGGCCCATTGGCCTGGTCTCTGACCTGATACTTGTCTCTAACCCTCTCTGTTGATTTAGGGCAGAGTCTATTAATACATAACCCTAGGATATGTAACCTTAAGTATAACCTGACTGTTCCAACTCCCACCTCCAACTTCATTCTAATCCTTGATGACCTTTACAGCTTTTCCACCTGACCAGATAATAAAACTGCTACATGTTTGGTAGTGCTACTACTTTCCTAAGCATGCACTGTATGTTTAATTTCAAAGATACTTCCATATCCTGTAATAATACTCTTGATTGTATCAGCAATCTCCCCAAAGTAGATACAAAATCATCATTATTTCATTGTAAAGGTGAGGAAGTCCGAAGTCAAACAGTTCAGATAACTTTCCCACAGTAAACTTATAATGAGACTAGCCTGAGAACCCAGGAATCCTGCTTTCTTATCTCTAAACTATTTGGAAGTGAGGAAGATCTGGTTTATAGCAGGCATTGGCTTTTGAGAAAGTAAATTCATAGATGGCCTGCTTATTAAATTGAATTACAAGACCAGGCACAAAGGAACTTAGAAATCAAACAGAAAGGATTCCCTTCTCAACTTGTTTCATGTATTTGAGTTCACTTTTGTTCATAACTATGTCTTCAGACAACATTTGCAGCCCACATATACACTAGACCATAATGTAGAGATCAGTATATTATCAATTACAGAGAGAAAAAAGAGAACAAGTGAGTTGTTTAACTGCTGACCACATTCAGCTGAACTGCTCTGGGTTTTGTTCTTTAGCTCTAAAGAAGAAAGATCCTGGTTGTACATAAGAAGCTATCTTTTTGTGGATATTCAATGATACATATAACTCTCATTCTAAAAGTTCTATGTTGTGGTCTCATTCTCAAATAAGTATTTTCAGATAACCATGTTGTCAAAAATTTAATGTACTATTTTGAAAGTCAAGATTTTCAGGTAAGTCCAAATAAAAGGATCTCTTAGAGAATATGCCAGAAATAATTTTCTTACCAGTTCAATAGTAATCAAGTCTTATAAATATTAAGCCTAAAAATAAATGGAAACGTACTAAAAGAAATTAAAAACTCTCAGGGGTCTTTCATCCTTCTAAAGTAGATAAATTATGTTTATTATAGCTCATGGTATGTGATAGTTAGAATGCTTTTCATACCATTCTTTAAAAATCCAAGGCTCTTATTAAGATGATGTTCTAGTTGTTTCTTGTAAAGTTCATGACTCTTTTCCAAAAGAACTGTTTTGACCAGTTACTTCTGGCTAAATTTGTGGGAGCTCTTTTCTTCTACTCACTCTTGCACATAATATTTCAGGGAAATAGACTAGTAGCTATTGACCTAATTGAAATATATCTAAAGTTGTTAAACCAAAATAACAATATGCAATTTTGGTGAAAACACAAAGTCAATGCTATTCACAGCAAATGCAGTATGTTTTGAAGGATGTGCTCCCTGCCCCAAGAGTACCATTTAGTGGATTGGAAGCAGGAATTCATGGATGAAGAAAATTTAGCAAAATATAATACAGTTAATCTCCATAAACCTCAAACTTGCCAATAGCAGGAAACAAATGACTTACCTTTCCTAGTTTATTTCCAGATAGATATCTAATATTGTATAAACACTATGCAGCCACAGGTTCGATATAAGAACGGGCCTCCCTCCCCCCCCCCGCCCCCCCCAACTCCTACCTCTCCAAGCAACTTTGGGACAGGACAGGAGCACCTGTGGGGGACTAGTGCATAAATAGAGTGCATCCTGAACTACTGCCTGCCAGGTGGTAAGTTTGCCGGCAGAAGGTTCTGTCCTAAGATTTTAGATAGATCATTTTTGTCCATGATGCCTGGGTAAATCTCATGCCAGGGTGAAATATTAGTAATACTCTTGTGAACAGACATGTAGGCTACAGCTATTATTGGCAATAAAGCTGCCTTTTTCTTTCTTTTTTGTAATATCCGTCTGGAAAATAATGGAATCTCTATCTCTCTTGAGATATTTTCTTATACACAACCAGACTTCTCAAGGATGATTTCACAATTCTACTATGTCGCTGCCATTACTGTATTTCAGGAAAAATAATACCTAATATATTTTTCAAAAATATATAAATATACATTCAACATCACAAAGATTATATAGAAAATCATTTTCATAATCAGATAATACTCGAACTTGGGGAAGCCGGGATGGCTCAGTTGGTTGAGCGCTCACTTTGTAGCGCCTGGGACCCAGGATCAAATCCTGGCCCCGGCCCGTGTGGACCCATGTGCTGAACTGGGGAGTGCCCCCAGTTCAGTTCTCTCTCTGTCTCTGTATCTCTCTCTCTCTCTCTTTGTCAAAAACAATTAAAAAAAAAAAAAGGTAATACTCGAACAATAAAAGGAGCTATTTCTCTATTAAGTGATAGTTAACAGAGAAATCCAGTTTATAAAATTTACACCTTACATTTTTCACAGAAAACTTCAAAGGAATTTAAAAATCATGTTAATTATCCAAAATATAAATAAAACATTTATACTTTTGTGTAAAATATATGTGTAGAAGCCTAGGCTGAAGTCATATTTTTTATTGGGTTGTCCTGGGGTATATGTGTATGAATGTCCATGTGTAAAGTAATATGTAACTGAGGCTATAATAAGACAGTGCCAAAATAACTGGCTGAAAAGCAAAAATTTCAATCATGACAGTTTTACTTATATGTTTCCCCTGATTAGACTCATTGATTTGGCTTGGAATTTTGTATGCATTCTTTAAACTGTTGTAAACAAAAGCATAGTATCATAATGACATTCAAGTCAGTAATTTTCGGTGTTTGCAGTGCTGAATTATTAATACTGAAAATCAAAATATTTAAAATTCAGACTAAAATCAATTAATTTCATTTCAGAAAACAATTATACTGCCTTTTGCAAATGCTTACTATGTAAAAACAGCATTTAGAAAGTGTACTTCATATAATTTCAGAGATATATACCTATATAAACCTATATATATCCTATATATAAAGAATAGGTATATATATATATATAAAACCTATAGGATATACATAGATATAGATGATATAGATGACACAGATATAGAGATAGAGATACACATACTTTTCCCTCAACCAGATCTCCCAAATCCTCAATCTTACCTGTTCTTGAGCATCACATTGAAGGTCATCTTATCCAGTCCCAGATAATTTGGCAGCAAGTTTGACCAATTCCAGTTCCATTTTGTAATGGCTGACTGTTGATAAATGAGAAGACACTATTGTTAGTTATTAATCAGAGTTAATATGATCAGTAAATTAAAGCTCCAGCTGTGATAGACTAACTAAGAAGGAGGGGGTTCCAGAACAAGGACTTAGACAGATAACATCAATCATGTCCATAGAAGAAGGTTTTTATTCCAATAAGACAGCAATTAATTTATAAATCCATTTGGGAATGTAGTCATTATTTATAAAAATATAAATCAATTTCTTGAATCATTATTCCTCCAAGTGCTATTAGCATTTGCCGAACAAGTTTATCTGAGAGGGTAACTCTTAGAAAAGCAAAGCTAAATAATTGGCAACTTTTTCATATATGAGTTTATATTTTAGCACTCAGAAGTTTGATTAAACAAACAAACTTGAAAGTGCTATGACTCAAATGATAAGATACAGCTTAATTAAAGTGTGCTATTAATGTTATCTTTTTGGTTAAGAAAATGCTTTTAAAAAGAAATTATAAGATCCTGTAAATGTATAAAATTTCACAATGTAATATGGAGAAAAATTACTGTAAAAGAGAATCTCATATTTCAGAACTGAATAAAACATGCCATTTATTTAAATAAAGTGAGGATAACCTAACAGCTATAATGATTACTTATGATTTGGAGCAACATAGGAAAGCAGTAAAAAACTCAAATTTTATACAATATATTTATTCTAAAAGTATTACAGATGCTTATATTCCTTAAACTAAACAGTTTTGATAATAAGAGTCCAACCAGAACTATGCCCTGTCACCTGCTGATTAATGGAACTCTACAATGCTGTCACAGAGCAGAATTCTGCCCCAGGTTGTCAGTGTTTGAAGGTCTTATTCTACTATAGTATTGATGAATGTAGACTGGAGCTGTAACAGGCATGGTAAAAATATTATCTGCATCTCAAATTAGGCCATTGTTTTAATTTTTATTTTCATCAGAGCTCTAGGTCAAGCAATCCTTCTCTTCTGCCCTGTTAGTTCAAATAGTCTGTCAAGAGGCTTCTCAGAAAAGCCACCAAAAGAATAAATAAAACAAGCAATTTCAAATTTCAAATACTTTGGCATAAGGATGATGTATTTAATGTAACTACTAAAACATTCAGCTTAAACAACGGCATAATCTGACATTAAAAAATGGTGGTGTTTATTACCATGACTTTATCCCAAATATCCTGACTTTAAAATCATTAGCAAATTCATTTTAAATTCAGGAATGTGTTTAGAGTTATAAAAAAACAAATATACCTCATGTCACTTAAAATAGGAGCTCAATGCTCTATTTATAATTTATTTTAAACTATTATATAATTTGTCTGATAAAGTCATAAAGATTCCAAGGTGTTTTATAAGTGTATTTGGGGTGGGCAGCAGCAAGGGTGAGGAAGACTGTTACAAAATGCCTGGTTTTTCTGACCTTCTGTAGACACAGCCAAACAGATGTTCCCTCTGCCCATGGTGAACTGACCTGGTCAAAAGCTGAATTTTACAGACCAAACTTATGAATCAGTTTGACAAATAGGCAGAAGGTAAGATAACTTTTTCAAAGTCAATTTGTGTAGACCATGCAAATAAATACAAGGCTATTTGCTTCCTAGCTAAAAGCTTATAAGTAAATGGTCAAACACACACCAATTTTTTTCTTACTAGTGAACCACACATATAAATTAAATTTAGCATTACATACCTGATCTAGCATGTTTTCACTAAACACCTTGTACACATGGAAAGGGTTAAAGGCAGAAGGTTGATCTTCCACACTCCTCAAGGTTGTTTTCAAAGATCTGATGGGTAATGACTTTTCCTCTGAAACATTCATAGAAAACAGCTGTTCCTTTAAGTACTCCTTCAAGGGGAAAAAAAAAAAAATTATATGTCGTTGTGGTGGAAAGCACATATTCTCACTAAAAATAAAATGATCAATATCCAAATCTACCCTTTCACCACATTTTCTAGATTACAGTGTATATTAGTTGCCTCAGGACAAAATATATTTTCAAAAGAAACATAGCAGAGTACCAATCAGCTTTGCAATAAACCTATCAAAAACAGGTTCACCTAAAATATAGGATAGATTAGAAAAACATTTAACAAATTCTCACAAAGGAATGAATGCATGATATATCAGAGTCTTTGTAATAGGCACTATCTTGTCATTGGTTCACGTGTTAACATATCTGGTTACCAAACTTTAACTCAGTTGCATGGTTACTCATAGTACAACATTGCTTATTCACTTACTAAGTGTAGATGCTACCTACTCCATGTTCAGCAGAACACTCTACTATTTCACTACAAGCAGCCTCATGTATGTAGAATTCACTATAATGCAAGCTCCTAAACCCTATTTTTACACTGTGGCCTGAAAAATATCAAAATACAATAGAAGCTCGAAGTATGTAATTTTAATCCCCCAACTACCAGTAGCAGCCTGGGCAAAAACATCAATCAATTGTATTATACCTCATTTTCTATCCATAAATAAATAAGGAACTATCCTCATCTATTTTATAAGACTTTTTCTGGAAAACAACAAATATGACTAAAAGTTTCTCACAAACTATCAAATGCTCACTATTAGTAAACAAGGCATTTAATAAACAAAATAATCTAAATGTTCTCATTTTTAGTGTATCACTATAATTTTTTTCTTCAAAGTTAGTATTAAGACTAAGTTCAGAACTTCAGAGCTGAAAAGTACTTCAGAAGTTTTCTAGAAAACCCTTGTTACTCTAAATCTAATGTGCAGAGCAGCCTAACGAGCCTCACCCAAGAACTAGTTAGAAAAGCAGAGTCTCATGGGGCAGCCTGGTTAAGCGCTTGCTTTGCAGCCCCAGGCATTGTAAAACAGGTACTGAAAATAAAATTGTGGACCCACATGCTGAACTGGGGTGTTCTTCCCAGGCAGGAGGCCCCCAGTTCGGTTCTTGCTGGAGTGAGCTTCCCATGTGGAAGACCCACAATTCTGCCACCCAGCTCATGGGGGTGTGTCTCTCATTTAGAAGGCTCTTGGCCCAGTTCCCCCCCCCACCCCCCCAAACACACAGCCCTCACACACCTGTGTGGAATGAAAACTATGTGGAAAACTGACATACACTATGGAGACTGCCCTGGGCCCTTCCCCTTCTCTCTGTCTGGCTTCTCTCTGTCTCTGTCAAAAATAATAAAATAAAATCTTACAGAAGAAAAAAAAAAAAGAAAAAGAAAAGCAGAATCTCATGCCCCACCAAATAAGAATCTGACTGTTAAGATTTCCTAGGAGACTGGGAGGCACATGAAAGTTTGAGAAATTCTAGCTCACACCACATTCAATGGTTGGCTCTGAAAGGTTAGGGGACAAGTCTGAGGTCACTCAGGAATGAGGGGTAGAGTTGAGGCAAGAAGCCACATCTCTGGTCTCAGTTCACTGTTTTTTCCCTATGCCTCCATAACTTCATGAATGGAAAATGCTCACTGTATTCATTATAAAAGGCAAGTTTCAGATCCCAAACCCTAAAAATCAAAGAAACCACTACATAATTTAACAATAATAGTCATTTCTTAAACTTGCTCATTGTGGATCATCTCTCTTTTTATTTATTTTTTATTTTTATTTATTTATTTATTTACTTATTTATTTTTGACACAGAGAGAGAGAGAGAGAGAGAGATACAGAGACAGAGAGAGAACTGAACTGGGGGAGCTCCCCAGTTCAGCATATGGGTCCGCACGGGCTGGGGCCGGGATTTGATCCCTGGTCCCCAGGGCTGCAAAGTGAGAGCTTAACCACTGAGCCATCCTGGCTTCCCCATCTCTCTTTTTAAAAAATCAATTCTATGGTATCTGATGGACACACACTGATTCTTACTATTATTAGACAATGATAAAGTCATCAGAAAATAATTTTATGCTTAGATTTAAATTTCTAAACAGAAATTTTTTCTCCATTATGATTTTTGGAAAGTAAAATAAAAAAAAAAAGGATAAAATGTTCTCCTTTCATTGGAAAAGCTGCTTCATTTTGGCTACTAATCTTTCTCACTGATTTCCTCTCACATGACTGTATTTTGGCTTTTTTTGTTTCACAATTCAAAAATAGGGAAGTGCTATGTTGCAAGTTGTGAACACAATGTTTTCTCCCTTGTTAATTCCTCTGACTTCTCTGCTATACTGACACTGTCATTATCTCTTTTAAAAGTATCAGATTTTCTGTGGCATTGCTTTAACTAGACTTACTGCTAATCTGGTATATTTATTTAAGAGAAATATATTCTTTCTTGAACACCTTCCCTATGCAGTTACATCAAAGCTTATTTCTCTACCCACCGTTTCTCCACTCTCCACTGAAGAACTCGACCATGCACAACTACTGTACTCAATGAATACCACCAAATTTATGGCTGCAACCTCTCTCATCTGGGTTCATGGCCAGCATCTTCCACTACCAATTGACTTTTATGTTCATACATCTTACCTTCATCTCAAAGACAAAAATTTGTTTTAATTAATTTATTTTTTATTGTTTGTTTGTTTGTTTTGACAGAGAGACAGAAAGGGACAGAGAGAGGGGGGAGGGCCCAGAGCAGTCTCCACAGTTGACAACATTAGTTTTCCATATAGTTTCACTCCACAGGTGGGCACGGGGCTTTATAGGGCAGGAACTAGGTCGGAAGCCTCCCACATAGGCCCTGGCAAGAACCTAAATGGGGACACACCTTAGTTCAGCATATGGGTCCGCTTAGGCCGGCCGGAATTTGATCCTTGGGCTCAGGAGCTGCAAAGCAAGTGCTCAACCCGCTGAGCCATCCCAGCTTCTCCCACAAAGACAAAAAATTTTAAACGCATTTTCTCTTATAACTTTTCTGTCTAGCAACGGTTCACCCATTCTTCCCCTCACCCATGCCTTTTCCCCTGAAATGATTCCGTATTTTTATTACATGTTTAAATATTTATTTCGAATGGTAGCACTCCTGAAAGTGCTAAAGACTCATAGTGCTTTTGATCAAATGAACAAACATCACAACAGGAATTCACCTACAACATAAGGATACCTTGCAGTTAAAAACAGCAATATATGCATATTCTAATCACTTAATCACCCTTGTTTTGTTATTGTTCTAGTAGTCACAAGGCAAGATTTTCACTACTTTCTTCGGTCCCTGACTCACCTTACATTATGCCTCTTACCTTGGGCACTGTGTCTCACTGAGCACAGTAAACCACCAATACTTAGCTAGACATCCCACCTGATAAGACATTGCCATGACAGCAAGTATATCCAGTTATAATGAAACAAAAAACATAACCTTGAACTTAACTGATCAAAATGTGGTGGTGCCTCAGCAAAGACTCTTATGTACATTACATCTCAAAGTATACCTGTTTAGAACAACTGCCTCAAAAAACAAACTTTGGATTTCCTGAATTCTCCAACTTAATTTTTGTTCATTTTGCTTATTGGTGATTATTGATCTTTTTTGTGTGTGTTATGTACATGAAAACAAAACTAGCCTATCCGTATTGCAATTTATACTAGCCATTGCTGTCCTCAAAACTACTGAAGTAATGCCATTTTACTAAGTATCCAAGTAAATCCTATTGCAACTTGTTTCTCAGTTATTTCGGCCAATATGGATGGCCAGGTAGACACATCATTAAGACCAGGACTTCCCGATGGAGGTCTTTCAGTTAGCCAAGGCCAGGAGTTGGAACTCAATACCCCAAATAGAAACCCCAAACAATCTGTGAGGGATCATTAGCAAGAGTGAATAGGTTGTATTACTTTGTAAAAATTACATACTGAGCTCTAGTCCCTTAGATGGTCCTTCTCAGGTGGTCATTGAATACACTGTTAAAGGACCTGTATTAACTGGTTGATTGCTTCTTGGAAAGCTAGGTAACAAGATTTACTTGATGTAACTTTCAGATAGATAGTAGTAGGAAGAATATTTACATAACAGTTGTAAAATGCTGTGAAAGAATTCAATTCACTCCTTGAAAATGTGTGGTTTTTAAGGCCTACCTCATAGAGATAAAACACTGTATCTTCCTATTTTTCATGTTATACAATTTTTTACTATTCCAAAAAATACATCCACATGTTTACAAATATAAACATAATTCTATTCATATTAGCTGTTACATTCTAATTTAGATACATAAGATCAGATTAAAAACCTGATTAAGCTTGTATTGTTTTCAGTAAATAACTGAGATACCTACGTGCTCTTTACACTTTTTTCTTTTTCTTTTTTTGAAAACAGTTAGAAACATGCAAGGCCAGAGGCTTAACCCAGCTGAGAGATGGACAAGCAGGACACTGGTTCTAACCAGCATCTGTGTATTAATGAATTTTCTTGGGTCAAGCTAGTTGCTCCTGAATATGGTTCAATATTCTGATGCTTTCTCATTATGTAAGAAATCTCCACCTTCACAAACACTTGTATGATGTCTACAGGAGAAGAGCTACATCTCTCCAGAAAATTCTTCATTTCACAAACCTGGGTTTTAACATCAACCTTACAGTCACAAATGCACAATTCCCAAACTACACTTCTAGTCTATACGATTTAGAACTGAACTGAGTTTATGAGCTGTGTTATTGTTTAAACCTTATAAATAAAGCCTACATTGTTTCAGTGAAGCTTCTGCTGTACAAATGCAGAACAGCCAGAGCCGAATAGATTCTATTAATAATGTAATATTGAGTTTGGTATTGACTTTAAGAAGTATTATCACCTCCTTGACTAACCCTTAGCTGCCAGCAGACGCTGCCTCAGGCCAGTACACACCTAATTGCTCGGTAAAAAGGCCGTTTCCCTACCTCATTGAGCCGCATGATGTGATAAATTTGCCTCAGGTACTCGCTACCACCTGGTTTGTGGCAGATATCCAAGACCATCATGTTTATTTTCTGCTCAGTCAGTTCAAGAGCAATATCTCCTTCTTCTAAGGCTGTGCTTTTCTCTATTGTCATAAATGCACTAAATACAAAGAAAGCATATACATATCATTGACGAAGAACTGTAAAAATGGAAAATAATTGAAGAGATTGAGTGTGGAGAGTCAATGTAAGCCTCATATTCAAAGCACCCATAAAAACTTCACTTAAATAGGTAAGACTTCCCAAATCACTGCTGCTCATATAAACAGTACCTTAGAACTAAGCACCTGAAAGCATTTCTAAAAATTGAATCATTTTTTTATTGCATTTATACTCCTATCTATAAAACATTTCCCATTACTGCAATTGTTGAAATTGCTATAATCTTGAGATGAAAACAAAACATTTCTTTTTAAGAACATGTAAAAAATAATTTGTATTTTCTCTTTGAGGATAAAAAGTATCTTTGATGCCAGAAATAACTTTGGTATTCTGTCTTTTGTTGATTCCTCTTTACACCTGTCTTAAAACACATTAAAGACTAATTAAAGTGTCAAAAGAGGGAGCCTATTATGCTAAATATATGCTGGGTACTTCCTGGCGGTGTGCTTACCGCTGGGTATTTTAAATTGGCCTTTTGACACTTGTTGCCTTTTCTTTTCCCTAACACACACATAGCAAAAGTCACCACACCCTGATTATTCTTCTAGGAAAAAGGTCTATTATTATCATTACACCAGGAATACATAAGTTGTTTGTGAAACATTTCTTTCATAAGAACTCATATGGTTATTACGGATTTTAAACATTATTTACATAGTAATAATGGATGTCATAAATTTTTTAAAGAAATTTGCAAACTATGCCAGTGCAAAATTAATCATGATAGTCAACTTACATCATGTATATTCCACACTAATTTTCTTATTGCAATTTTGCAATCTAAGTATTCTTAAGAAAATGCATGGTTTTCAACTGTTTGCCAGCCTAAATGAAATTTACTGTGGTGTAATCAGCTATATACTGCCATTCATTACTGAGATTTTGCCATGATTATAAAATTAGTTCTGCTAAGAGTCAGTGCCACTGACCTGAAGACTGAACCAAATGATACCCAGCTGCTGGACATTAACTTTTATATTGTTTCCACATGTAGCTTCAAAACATCTTTCTTTAAAAAAAAAAAAAAAAAGAAAAAAAGAAAAAGAAAACTTCACCATGCTATAAACCTTGGTAAAAAATAAAGTAAATCCTACTCCTAGAGATGTTCATTAGCTAGAGTAAATCTTGAAACAAAGAAACAAAACAACCTTGTTTCAATAAAAAAGAAGTTTGTAAGCATTTTGAAACTGCATGTAGGTTGCCAGCAAAATTTCTTGTCAGGTTTTGTAGAAGCTGACAATGAAAAAGTTGAGGACCTCTGACAAAGGAGTGCCTTAGTGTCAGCCCCTGAATTGTATCCTTTCCTGTCCATCACTGTGCAGGTGAAGCACATGATTGGATTCAGTCAATGCTATGATTAATGAGTTCCTCTCTGGATTTGGGACTGCCTATCAATCATGTCATTAGGGAGAATGTGCCCTGAAAGAGGCAGACCTTAGCCAAGGAATAACTGCATTAATCTTAATCTGTATATGCACCCAGCCAGCCAAGTCAGGGTCACCATGATGAAAAACAATAATCTTCAACTCGACAAATTACTTTGCAAAGACAGACATTTTTTTTTTTACTTTTTGGGCTGTGTGTTCTCCAGAATCTAAGTTGACTGTTTACAGCTTGAGTGTTACTACAAAGTGAAGGTTATGTTAATGAATAGTAATGCTTTCAGGCAGTATGCAAGACAAGCAATGCTTACAGCTGCCACCTTACCACTGTGGTTACTTTCACAATTCCCATAAAATCCAAGCTAAATCTGATGTAAGTGAAAGAAATCTAGCTAAATGATATCATGTAGTTCCAAGAAAATCTTTATGGGACAAGTAAGTTTTCATTTATCTTAACTATTTAGTTTAAATGCTTACATTTTCATACTTTAAAAAATTATGGTGAAGGCAAGGCAACTCTCCACCTACATACATAGAACATACCGGTAGTTTAAAATACATTTTCCTCGTGGTATAGATCTATGAAATACATGATCATCGATTTATGAGAAATATGTAGAAGTGGAAGTTAATTTGTATATTACATAATCAACTTGAAATCAAAGTCAAGAAGAAACATTCCTATAGCACCCAAATCCTAGAAGAAATTCCTTAAAGCGAGTTAATAAGTCAAATGTAACTTTTTCAAGTGAATGTAAACTTTCAATCTGCATTTTTATATCAATGTTCTTTGAGAAATTTTGAAAGACATAGCATTGTGCTAATTACATAATTAAACAATATATACTCAGAATCCCTGAGGGCTATAAAACATCTTTAAAAATGAGCAATTCTTCATTTTGGATACATGTTGCAACAGATCACTAATCAGCCAAATATTAGCTATAGAACTCCTTACATAGGAGACACCTACCAGAAAAACCTTAAACTAAAATCAACTTCTAAGAACACAGTTTTACTTACGGATTCCTATATGTAGCCCTAGGTGTATTACTGAGACATTCTTTAAACAGATCTTATTGCTAGAGGGGCTTCTAAATCAGCAGTATCATAAATTTCACTTTGTATCTATAATCAGATCCACTATTTTTACTCTTCTTTTTGCTCTCTTTTTATAACCCTGTCATAGATAATAACATCTGGCCTTAATCTTTTAGTCATTGGATTAAAGCCTGTAAATTGGTATCAAATGCAAATGTAAAGATTAGTAAGGTCACCATCAATGTCACTAAGCTTTTGCTTGTTTGCTATTGTTATTCCTACCCACAGGATGTCCCACAAGTAAATTTATAGAAATCAGTAAGACAAGACCAGGAAAATCATGATTATTGATATTTCCCATTTTGGTTTAATATAAACTCTTACAGATTAATATAAATCAATAGTGTTTGTTATAATACTAACCAGAGAGTCCAATGTATTTTAATAGAGTATATAAATAACAAATGCTAACTAGTTCTAAGCTTGATGCTTAGAACTTTATAAATGTTATTTACTTTTTCAAAACAATTATCAGTTTGGTATCATCCCTGAAAATGAGGCTTTGTGTGATTACATAGATTGCACAATGGCCCACTTACAAGGGATTTATATTTGCCCATCTGATTCCAAATATGAGCTTTTTATCACTCCCATGTACTAGAAAAATTAACAACTTGTCATTATCTCAGGCAGAAAATTATAATTGTATCTACTAGCAACGTGAGTATATTTTTAAAGAATGGGAGAACAATGTATGTGAGTGGTGTAAAAAAAAAGGCTGGCTTAATGATCTGTAGACCATATGAACTATAAGTCCTTTATCCATATCATGCAATTCTATACTGAAGACTAATTTTAAGACAGGAGGACTCTATGTACATATTTAAATTCATCAGGGACCCTTAAAAATCTCTGCAATACCACAAATCACTTTGCTCTTGGTGACAAACCTATGAGAAGGCTGACATTTTCATAAAGAAACAGCTGGGTGTGTTTATGGCTCGAGTGTGATATGCCCCAGTTGCCCTCTGGGATTCTTACGTTACCAGATGAAAAATGTGTACCTTTTTGACAATCAAGTACACAGAAAGCAATAAAGAGCCTTTTATATCCATTAATTCCTTCTTAATTTAATCTCCATGCCCAATCCATTACAAAACACTCCAGGCTATCCACTAGATACCTGTTTGCACACTGAAAAGGAGTGAAACCAAATTCTCCTGGGTTGAACTACTACCCTTTTAATCAGAAACCGTAAGATGGTGACAAAATAAGTATAATGTTCCAGTGTATCAACGGGGTTCAAATTTTAATAAGACAAGGAACGTCTTAACAATCCAGTTTTTAATGGATTATTTATCTTTTTTTGCTATTCATTGAAGTTCCCATGAAGTTACCAAAATGACCATTGCTGTCTATCTCACAGTATTTTGTTGTTGTTGGTGGTGTTTATTGGATAGTTTGTTATTGTGATTGTATTTGATGAAATTTAGTGAAAGAAAAACATTGCTTTACCATTCAGTGCTCAATTTCCTTGCTTTCAGCAACTGGCATTCAATCCAGTTGGGTCTGTGCTGTTCAATGCTCTGTATGACCTTTTGGGTCATTTGATTAGGGCTACTTGTCTGCTCTCCCATGATGCTTTCCAAACACACACAGATTAAACCGAGTTTCTCTTTACTCCATCTGTCAAGGGAGGCACCTGTTAGAAGTTCCACAGTGTTTCCATCCTCAAATATCCGACATATAATTACAATCAAGTTCCAGACAAGCAGGCTAGCTTTCTTCCAGCCAACAAAGTTTTTTGACATTTTTCTCTCAGACAGAAAAAAGAAGTACTTAATTGGGGGAGGCAAACATGCAATCACTGTAGGTAACTTGCTGATTACAATAGATACTGCCTGAGCAGCAAGCCTTGTGAAGCCTGGGGAAGAAAAGAAAGAAAAGGTATGATTAATATTAGCATTTGCGTTTCATCACTGTGTTGTTTTGAGTGTTGTGTGGGGATGTCTATTTTTTGTGGAGACAATTGTTGAGAAGAGCAAGTGCTTGACATATTCCAACAGAACTCTATTGGGGTCCTCTGCAGGACTGCCTAAAATTCCCCAAATGTCAAACTTATTTTTTTCTCCCAGAAGTGAAGATTAGAAAATTCAGATTTATATATATATATATTTTTTTTTAAATATATTTTTATTTATTTATTTAGACAGAGGAAAGAGAGAGAGAGAGATACAGAGAGAGAACTGAACTGGGGGAGCTCCCAGTTCAGCACATGGTTCCGCACAGGCCGGGGCCGGGATTCGATCCTCGGTCCCCGGGGCTGCAAAGTGAGCGCCTAACCCACTGAGCCATCCCGGCTTCCCTTGATTTATATTTTTATCTATTAAGACAGCGGTTTAAAGGGCCCAGATGTCCTCAACTAACAACTGCAAAGACACTGCTGCAGAACCTCTCTGTGACCTTGACTGCCTTTCTCCTGCTCCCTTGGAATCCATGTCAGAATAATTCCCTCTTGTCAATACTGGCTCCATTTCTTTTAGTTCTTAGCTCTCATGTCACCTCCTCACAGAGCCTTCCCTCACCATCCCATCTCAAGCATTCACTTCACACCCTTCCTATCTCAGCCCAAGTTCCTCCTGATCATTAGACTCCATTTTATTGCTTTTATTATAGCACTGAGCATCATCTAATTATTATCTCCTTTATTTGTTCATTATCGGCCATTCTCCACTAAAATGTAATCTCCACGAAGCCATTGCTTTATCCCTAGTACTTAGTATCTCACATATAACAGTTGTTCAATAAATATATGTTGAATAAATGAGTCAACAAATCATTTCATGGTTACCTCGATTACTCTTCTTTGCTTCTGTGTGTCCTGTGCTAGCTCTACTTCCTACTAATGCTATATATATATATATATATATATATATATATATATATATATATCTTTTTATTGAATAAATTTGACATGTAACATTGTATATGTTTAAGGTACATAGTTTTTTACTTTGATACATTTATATATTGAAAAAAGATTCCATTTTAGTGATATTTATCACATTATATAATTGTAGCACAATATCATTGTCTATATGCATCATATTGTACATTAGATCTCTATGGCTTATTTACTGCTCATTAAAATTTTGTGTTCTTAAACACCATCACTTTTACCCCTCCCACTTGGTGAAGCAGTGTTTCAAGGGTCAGATTCTAAGTTTAGTTTGTTTCCATACGTGGAATAATGGCTGTCATAAGGGGAAAAGCCACTACATAAACATACATAGATCCAAATGAAACAAGTGTATCAATAACTGTGTTTGCAAAATCATTGCACTTGTTTTTTGATCTCAGCCACCAAATACGTAAAGTTTGTTGAAGTTAGCTAATAATCATTCATCATTCATGATGTCAGTTATTCTTATAAACAAATTGAAAAATATTTTGTTTTTGTATTTTTCAGAAAAATATTTATGATTCATTTAAACTCTTATTTGGAATATTTTAAATCATGTTGGAAAATTTTATTTCTAAGTTCTTAAGTGTGCAGCTATAATGTTTATAAGTGGTACTTGTTTATTTTTAATCTAATATTTCTGGCTTTTATCAAATAAACCAGTGTACTGACTTCGATAGCACTTTGTGTATGTTTGTCTTTCTCAGCAATCTGCATGTAAATGATACCATGAATACATTCCCCTTGCGGTGCTACCTGTTTCCTCTCCAGAACCCAGTTTCAGTTAAAGCAATTGTTCCACCAGTTTTCCCATAAAGCATTCTTTTTATTTAAAAAGTAAGTTACTGCTAAGAAAATATATTCTCTAGTATATCTTTCATTTAATTATTGTCAAAGAAACAAAACAACTAGTTCTTTGTGAATTTGCTCTTTGAAATAAGGGAGCAAATACCTAGGCTGAGCGATTTCAGAAACATCTAAACTTTTCATTTAAGTCTTTGGTAAACCTCCTCCTACATTGTGTAATTTACTATAATATTTATTTCTTTAAGTCTTCAATATTTTCTTTGTAACAGTTTTTGCTGACAAAGAAATAAAGAAATGCATCTTAGTTTGTTACTTAGTATTTTCCATATTCTGTCATTTTCACTGTGTCAGGAAGAACAAATGTTCACTTAAGCTAGTGACTACCTGTTTTTTTAATAAGTTACAAATCCTAAAAAAAAAAAAAGCCTCTGAACATTTATCATTGTTTTGACAAATTTTACAAAGTACTGGATTAAATATACTTGATGTAAAACATTACTGGAAACAATTACAGAGGTTTGTCTTCATATTTTAACTACTTATTTTTGAAATCTTTTGAAATGACTTCAAACCACCTTTAGCTAATATCTCAAGGCACAATTTTCACTTAGGAGGGGTTCATATTTCACAATAATGTATGAAAAGCCATAATTCAAATTATTTTCCCACACATCTCCTTTTTTTCTTTTCTTTCTGGCCAAATCTAATGGGATTATTATTGTTTTTTCCTTATAATATGGCCGAGAAACAGCCACTGTTAGGATTGGAAATAAATATGAGCTTTTGTATTTTGTTACTCTCTGCTCTTCTTTGCATCCCCAGTATGTTTTAAACTGTGGGTTGATTTGTTGATTTGGGAATATATTAAACCCACTTGTGTTCTTTGTGAAGATTAATTTGTTAAAACTGGATTCTGAAATACAAAAGACAACCTACATTCATTATTGTATGCTAAAAGCTAACGAGGAAGTGAGGTTACCCTGTCCATTCCCTACCCAACAATATTGTTCCCAATACACAACGGGCTCACTCACAGACCAAGGGAGAAGTCCAGTGACAACCTTCATATGAAATTTTCATAAAGTTTAATTTCTTTCTTACTTCACACACCAAAGAATTGTCTTGGACATCTCCTCAGTGTTTCTACATATTTGGAAACAGTTATAATAATCTTCTAGCACCAAGAGGAGATGTATTACCTGTAGTTTATCTCTGGTCTTGATCCCAATGCTTGGTAGATAGTAGTAATTCATTTAGTAAGTATCTATTGAATGATTAAGTGACTTAATATCTGGCATGTAAATATTATCTTTCTTGTATACTGGAGTAAAAATAAAGGTTGAGCATTATCTGTCTAAAAGAGGGCAAAAATGAAGAACAATGGTATTCTATTGTTATACTCACTTGGAATGCACAAAATGCTTTATAAAGTCACTTTCTCCACCACTTTCTTTCATATATTTATGTGTTTTTGGCACCCCTTCATGGCTATTTTAAAGAAATGTACTTCTACCCTTAGTGTAATGTTATGAAGAATATTATTTAGTAAGGAAAACCACAAGAACTGATATCTACAAAGTAAGTATTTTTTAGAATCAGAGGCTGTTTGAAATGGGAGAATTCCAAAATGCCTAATTTTAGAAAGCAAAAGTTTTCCTGATTAGAACTTGGAAGCCATAGGAAAAACAGTGCTACTCATATGACATATGTTAACTATAGGTTATGTTTCCTGAATTGTTCAAAATCTATGAAATATCCAAAAGTTAGAATGAAGGAGAGATAGGAACAACTCAGACAAGGAAGAACTTAAATAATGAAAAGCTGACATTTACCAATTTCAATTAAATGACCTCACCAGGTTCCAAGGCAGTTTAATAGGGCTTGGTCAGAATTAAAACATTACTATGAAAGGTCACAGATAGATAATTGATTTGAGTTTGTAATATAAGGTCACATTTTCCAGGATATTCATGGAGAAAAATGAAAGGCTAGTCCCTTCAGTTAACTTTAGTGGGTTCAGCTGGAGCATTTTACTGTTGAAAATTTCCATAGAGTTAGTGAAAAAAATATTCTTCTTTAAAGATGAATATAAAAGAGAAATTTTTACCGGTATTATAAAAATCCTGAAGAAGGGGATGCCAGGATGGCTTGGCGGGTTGAGTGTGTGCTTTGCAGTAGTTCTGAGGTCTGAGAATCAATTCCCAGTCCTGGCCCTGGCCTGGGCAGACCCATGTGCTGAACTGTGGTGTGCTTCCCACGTACGGGGGGCCCTAGTTCAGTTCCTGCCAGGGCGAGGCCCCCAGTTTGGCCTCCGGCTCATGGGGGCGTGCCTCCCATTCAGGAGGCCCCCAGCCCTGTTCCTGCCCTGCACAGCCTTTACCCCCCTGTGTGGAATGGAACTATGTCAAAACACTAATGTTGTACAACTATGGAGACTGCTCTGGGCACTCCCCGTTCTCTCTGTCTCTCTCCCATCTCTACCTCTCTCTGTCAAAAACAATAAAATACAACTTAAAAAAAAAATCCTAAAGAAGATTCATGAAAACAGATACGTATGTAATATATGTTCAAAGGAATCTTGTGAATTTCTTGGAAAGCAGAAATATCTAGATAGGAAAAAATATTTTAACAAGAAAATACTTGATTAATAAAGTAAACGAATAATACAGATAACTAATGGTTCTTAAATACATTTAGAGAGGCACTGAATAGACACAGTGGCAGCTGGGGAAGCCGGGATGGCTCAGTGGGTTGAACACTCACTTTGTAGCCTTGGGGACTGAAGATCGAATCCCGGCCCGGCCCGTATGGACCCATATGCTGTACTGGGGAGTGCCCCCAGTTCAGTTCTCACCAGGTTGAGACCCTGGCCCAGTTCCTGCCCTGTGCAGCCCCGCTCCCACCTGTGGAATGAAACTATGTGTAAATACTAATGATGTGCAACTGTGGAGACTGTTCTGGGCTCTCACCCTACTCTCTGTCTCTGTATCTCTCTCTCTCTGTCAAAAGCAATAAAAATAAATCTTAAAAAAGAAAAGAAAAAGAAACAGAAACAATGCACTGAATTCAGAACCACAGGTACTGAGTGGGGGGAGAGGGGATACCCTGTCAGAAAAAATGTGTAATTACTAAATGGGGTGCTATTTTTGAGCTAAAAGCTACACATGTAAGTGTGTTAACAAGAGAAATAAGAAGTAATAATTAATGGTTGTAGGATAAAAACTTCAAGGAAAGAATAATTAAAATGAGTATCACATCAATCTACTTGAGAGTATAAATTTTAGATTACTCAATAGAGTTAGAGGAAATTAGTCAAAATTATGTAACCAACCTGTGACTATGAATATGACCACAAAATGTCACTGAACATTCTCAATTGGTAGTTGAAGAAAATGACCATTTGAATCATTTTCATTTATAGTTTTCTTGATCATCTGACTCACAGTAAAGAAAATTACAGATCCCAAATATATGTGGTAAAAAGAAGACTAATATAGTTTACAAATATTATCATGTTTAGTATTTTACTTAATCTCATATCCTAGAAAATTATTTCTTCAGAAATATGTTCTTACAAAAATACCCAAATGTACCTTTGCTTAATTCTTTTTTTTTGGTTTCTTTTGGAATATAATTCCATTCCTTTGGAATGTTATCACGTAGAAGTTCAGGAACACTGTGCTTGTTTAGGTTTGTCTCCCAATTTCTCCCAGAATTCATCACAGATATTATCTGCTGTACAATGTCCTTGACAGCTTCAGTCAGTGCCCATCTCAAGCATCGAATGATATCTAGCTCGGACTCCATGCATGCTGAGACTTCAAAATCAGACCATATATTACAGTTAGCAGAATCTGGCAATATTTTGTGCTTTGTTCAATTGGCAATTCAGTTTCTCAATAATCTAGTTTAAAGCTATAGAAAAGAGAGGTGCTTTTAACCTAGAAATCATATAACTGAAAACAGTTAAACATTTGAAAAAAAAAAGTTTTTTCATCTTGGTAATAAAGGAAATAGAAATTGAAATAATAGTGAAAAACAATATTTGCTGGTAGTTTGGAATGCTACTGGTGGAAATATAAATTGTGTGACCTCAGATGACAACTTGGCAGTAATATCAAAAGCTTTAACATTTTACTTACCTGTTAATTCATTTATTCCTTCTTTAGGACTTTATCCTAAAAAGTTAACTATGGTTGCAGAAAGGATATAAAGAAAAACTAAAAATAAACTAACTGTTCAGTAATTAGTGATTTGTTTAGTTAGCCAAGGTGAATCCGTCTACATGATCAAATCATATATTGTTTAAAGCAGGTTAGAAAGAGAATGACATACTATTTTTACTTAAAAATACATATCTACATACACATATAAAAGAATTTATACTCTACAATGTTAATGATTTTCCTCGTCCTTTACTTCTTCTTTTATTTTTTTCTTTCTTCCTTCCCTCCCTCTCTCCCTCCACTCCTGTCTTTCTTTCTACCATCCTGCCTTCTTTCTAATTATACATATATATTAGCACCATGAATACCTGTATATGTTATTTGTGTGATAAATGCAATATAACTTTTTTATATAACTGGAAAGTCCTCAGACCATCACTTGAATCAATACAGAATATACCTATATGTATTTTCTCCCTCAAACTTTGAGGTGATATTACTCAAACTATTATTAAAATGACCATGGTGAAGAGACTCTTGGTAATATCAAATATTGAGAGTTTAAATTTTTAACATGGCACAATCATGAGGTAAGTTGTTGCTATTTGTGGCCACAGTGGAAGACATAGCTGTCTGTCTTTTTAATGATGTTTTAAGATTTTAATTCATTTAAATGCATAAAGAAGCCTTCTTCTTATATCAATAATTAATATTTATTTTGAAGTCATGAATGAGAATACTCTCAGGTATCTAAAAATTCTAAAAAGCCAAAAATTCCCCTATTTCTTTTTGTTAAATAGGTATATTTATTCCTTTTAAAATAAAATCAAGCATTGAAAATGATAGAGAAAATAATAGATCTATCTCAAAGAATTACTTAAAAATTATATAAATTAATTTGTGTAAAATAGGGAAGCCAGGATGGCTCAGGGGGTTAAGCCCTCGCTTTGCAGGCCTGGGGTCTGAGGATCAAACCCTGACCCCAGCCCACGTGGACCTATATACTGAACTTGGGGTGTGGCCCGCAGTTTAGTTCTTGCTGGGGTAAGCTTCCCATGTGGGAGGCCCCTGGTTTGGCCCCCAACTCATGGGGGCTTGCCTTCCATGCTGGAGGTCCCCAGCCAAGTTCCTGTCCTGTATTCCCCCACCTCCCACCCCCTGCCCACCTGCGTGAAATGAAACTATGTAAAACACTGATGAGGTACAACTATGAAGACTAACCTGGGCCCTCCCCCATCTCTCTGTCTCTTTCTGGCTCTCTCTGTGTCAAAAACAATAAAATAAATCTTTTAAAAAAATGTTAAATAACTGGAACATAGTAGGCACTATGTATATATACTATTATTACCTAACATAAGAGTTTCCTATAACAGCTGCAATGTTACAGTGTAGGGCTACTCGGTGTTCTCTTGATACAGGGTTCAGAAACATCTTGAGCACTAGATACTAGCAATAGCCATAGACCCCTATGGTAGGGTTAAAAAGCAGATAAATAAAGAAAAAGGGAAATGAGAGAAGAGGGAATAGGGAAAAGAGAGTAAGTGGCAAGACCTTCTTGTTTCTGACTCTGCATATAAAGAGCTTTGAAGATGCCACTCTGTCCTAACAACAAATAAAAAGCTAAGCAGATGAAAAAAATCAACAACTCTTTTTGGATCTGCAAGAGAGGTGAAGACACAAGGCAAATACAGGGGGTCATAGCTTAATGGAGCAGAGACTCACAAGCAGAAACTACCACAGGAAATAGTGCCAATGTGTAAAAATCTGAACTATAACTGATGAATTGGTGGACTCAGTGCAAACAAGTCTGAGAGTTAAAACTCCAGAAAGACCATGTCATGAGTGGGCGGCCACACTTTTGTGAGTCTTACCTCCAGGAGTTCAACAAGTTTCACACAGTACATATCAGAGAAAAATCCACTATTGTTTCCAGCAAGAGGAGGGGAAAAGAAACATTTTCAAATAGGCCGCACTACTCTGTTTTCTTAAGGCCTGCCCTCAGGAGAAACTATTAAAACAGAGTTTAATCCTCTGGGGTTATCAGAGCCTAATTGACCTAGATGAAGGGAAAAAGCTAACTCCAGCCCATTCTAGCAGTTCTCTCCTACCTAAGAGGAGGAAAAAGAAAACTGAGAAACATCTGTGAGGTACACCATACAGAGGCACAGTTTCACTAAAAAAACTGAGACCTAATCACAGGACTACAGATAGCTTCCCCTCTTCCATGCCTCTCCACCACATTACTAAAGGCCTATTTAGAGCAGTTCCTTTTACCCAGTACATCATGTCCATCTTCCAAGAAAAAAATATAGGGCAACATTAAAGGCAAAAGTTTGAAAAGACTGAGCAAGCATCAGAAACAGACATCACCAAGATGTTAGACTTATCAGACCAGGAATTTAAAACAGCTATGATTAATATTAAGTACTCTAATACATAAAAAAACAAATAAACATGCAAGAACAAAGTGTCTGTGTAAGCAGAAAATGGAAATACCAAGAGAGAGTCTAAAAGAAATACTAGAGACCAAAAGCATTGTAACAAAAATAAAGAATGACTTTCATGGGCTTATTAGTAAACTGGACATGGCTGAGAAAAGATCTCTGAACTTGAGCATATCTCAATAGAAACTTTCAAAACTGAAAAGCAAAAAGAACAAAAACAACAAACAAACAAACAAACAATAGAACAGAATATCCAAGGACTATGGGACAACTACAGTACATGTAATACAAATACAGGAGAAGAAAGAAAGTAAGAAATAGATGAAATATTTAGAACAATAATGATTAAGAATTTATCCCAAATTAATATCAAACACAAACCACAGATCCAGGAAGCATAGAAGATACCAAACAGGATAAACACTTAAAAAAAAAAAAAAAAACAAAA
>PVKE010012342.1:0-38524 GCA_004027555.1 Craseonycteris thonglongyai | reverse complement strand
AAAAGTAAAATAGAAATAACTATGCACTGAAGACAAAAAGATAATTTCTCTCTATAAATGTGAAAAGATAAAAAAAAAAAAAAAAAAAAAAAAAAAAAAAAAAAAAAAAAAAAAAAAAAAAAAAAAAAAAAAAAAAAAAAAAAAAAAAAAAAAAAAAAAAAAAAAAAAAAAAAAAAAAAAAAAAAAAAAAAAAAAGAAATGAGTCTTTTCAGCAAATGGTACTAAGAAACTAGACATCCACAAGCGAAAAAAAAAAAAATAAAGCTGGACCCTTATCTTACCTTATACAAAAATCACCTCAGAGTGGATTAGACCCAAATATATAAGAGATAAAATTATAAAACTCTTAAAAGAAAACTTGGGATGCTGAGATAGCTCAACAGGTTGAGCACTAGCCTTGCAACTGTGAGGTCCAGGGATAGAATCCTGGCCCAACCTGTGCAAAAACCCAAATGCTGAACTGCGGTGTGCAACTGGTAACCACCAGGATGGTGGTGAAGGTTATCATCTTCCATGAAGGAGGCCCCCAGTTCGGTTCTGCCCCATGCAGCCACACATCCCCCTGTGTGAAATGAAACAATGTCATAAAACCAATGATGTGCAACCATGGAGACTGCTCTGGGCCCTCTCCCTTTCTCTGCGTCTCTTTCCTTTTCTCTCAAATAATAAAATAAATAGAAAGAAAAAAAGAGAAAGAGAAAGAGAAAGAGAGAGAGAGAGAGAGAGAGAGAGAAAGCAAGCAAGCTTAAAAGATAAACTTCATGACATTGGATATGGCAATGATTTCTCGGATAAGCAAATGAAAAGATGTTCAACCGCTTATCATTAGGAAAATGCAAATCAAATTCACAAGATGGGGAAGCCAGGATGGCTCATCAGGTCAAGCGCTGGCTTTGCAGCCTCGGGGTTTGAGGACTGAATCTTGGCCCCGGCCCGTGTGAACTCATATGCTGAACTGGGGTGTGCTCCCAGTTCGGTTCTCGCTGGGGCGAGCTTCCCATGTGGGGGGCCCCCAGTTGGCCCCCAGCTTGCAGGGGTTGCCTCCCATGCGGGAGGCCCCCAGCCCAGTTCCAGCCCTGCACCACCCCTACCCAACTGTGTGGAATAAAACTATGTTGAAAACTGATGATGTACAATTATGAAGACTGCTCTGGGCCCTCTCCCTTATCTCTGTCTTTCTCTGTTTCTGTCTCTCTCTCAAACAATAAAATAAATCTTAAAAAAACAATTTTTTTTCCTCAAAAATGCAAAACACTGTTTTTACACTAATTAGGGTATCTATTAGAGTCATAAAAGAAAGTATTGGTATGCATGCAGAAAATAGCTTGGCAGTTCTTCAAAACATTAAAAACAGAATTACCATATGGTCTAGCAATTCATTTTTTTTTAAAGATTTATTTTATTGATTTTTGACAGAGAGAAACAGAGACAGCGAGAAGGGGGAGGGCCCAGAGCAGTCTCCATAATTGACATTAGTTTTCCATATAGTTTCACTCCACAGGCGGGCACAGGGCTGCGCAGGGCAGGAACTAGGCCAGGAGCCTCCCACATAGGTCCCGGGAAGAACTGAACTGGGGGCACACCCCAATTCAGCATGTGGGTCCACATGGGCCGGGGCCGGGATTCAATCCTCGGTCCTCGGGACTTCAAAGCGAATGCTTTACCCGCTGAGCCATCCCAGCTTTCCCAGCAATTCACCTTCGATGTCCAAAAGAATTGAAAGAACAGACTCAAACAGGTATGTCTACACCAATGCTTCATTCACAATAGCCAAAAGGTATAAACAACCTAATGCAAATTGAAAAAAGCTAGACATGTATGATTCCACTTAAATGAGATATCTAGACTTAAGCAAATTCAGAGACAAAAAGTAGAATGGGAGATGCCAGGGTCTGGGGGGAAGGGGAAAAAAATGGATAGTTTCAATTTTGTGAGATAAAAATAATACCAAAGATAGATGATGGTGATGTCTGGAAAACAATGTGGATGTATTTGATGTCACTGAAATACATATTTTATAGTATGTACATTTTACCACCATGAAAAAAAGCTGTAGGAAAATCTAAATAAATATCTGTTTTCAAGCAAGTTTCTACTAATTTTAGCCACTTACTAGTTTTTAAGAGTTTAATGCCCTGAGTTCGTTCATCTTCTTCACCAACTCCATTTTCTTCCATAACATGGTTCTGAATTTCTTCATCCACATCCATGAGGGGCTTCAATTTCTCTAGGATTCGAGCAGTAAACTCAGGGACACGAGGAGATGTTGTTGGTGCAGTGTTTGGCAAAGAAACATCTATCATGAATATGTAGGACAGCACACTGTAAAATAAAACATGTATAGTAAGATGAGATATCACATTATCAATAAAACCAGGGTTCAAACGTTATAACCAGGAAGCTGGAATGGCTCAGTGGGTTAAAGTGCTCACTTTGCAGTGCCAGGGACCCAGGATTGAGTCCCGGCCCCGGCCCGTGTGGACCCATATGCTGAGCTGGGGGGTGCCCCCAGTTCAGTTCTCTCTCTGTCTCTGTATCTCTCTCTCTCTCTGTGTATCTCTCTCTCTCTCTCTCTCTCTCTCTCTCTCTCTCTCTCTCTCTCTCTCTCTCAAAAACAATAAAAAATAAACAAAAAAGATTAAAAAAAAAAAAGTTACAGCCCATGGACATAGTCAATCGTTTAGTGGTTATCTAAGGGTAAGTGAAAGGAGAGGGGGTGGTAGAGGGGAGAGGGAGAGCCAACTATATGGTGATGGAAAGAAAGCTGACTCTGGGTGGTGAACACATAATATAGCACACAGACAACGTACAGAATTGTATAACTGGAACCTGTATAATTGTTACTAATCAATGTCACCCCAATAAATTTAACAATAAATATAAATTATAACCTAACCAACACAATTCCTTGAGAAAGTCTCTTATACTGTGCCTGTAATTCTGAGGTATTAAAAATTGGGGTGCAGGGATACCAGAATGGCTCAGTGGGTTAAACACTTGCCTGGCAGCCCCAGAACCCGAAGGACTGACCCCGACCCATGCAGACCTATATGCTGAACTGGGGTGTGCTTCCCACATGGGAGGCCACAGATCAGTTCCTGCAGTGGCAAGCTTCCCATGTGAGAGGCCCCCACTTTGGCTCCTGCCTGAGGTGTGCTTCCCATGTGGGAGGCCCCTGGCTCCGAAGGGCGTGCTTCACATGCCGGTGGCCCCTCGGCTGGTTCCTGCCACGCATGGCCCTGTGACCACCTGTGTGAAATGAAACTATGTCGAAAACTGATGATGTGCAACTATGGAGACTGCTCTGGGCCCTCCCCCTTCTATCTCTCGCTCTTTGTCTCTCTGTCAAAACAATAAAATAAATCTTAAAAAAAAACAAACGGGGTATGGCAACTGCTAACCTATTTTACATTCAGAGCCTCTTGTCTAGCATCCCACAACAAAATAGGAAACAAAATATGATGAGGAGACCATGAAACTCAGTAGATAACCGGTGATGTATTAGATATTAAAATTTAATAAAAAGAACTCTAAAAGTGTATTATATAACAGAGAAAATAATACCCACCTTCCTATTCTTTCCCTGACATTTTTGTAAACCTGGGTGAGTTTGGGTTCCAAGTACTTCAGTAGTCTGTGCAACAGCTCAGGAACTCTCCACTCTTGCTGGGCAAGGCCACCTTGCAGGACATAGAGTCGACTAAAATGAAGGCACAGGAGAGTTGTGTTAGAGTTTCTATCTTTACATATTGATATAGACTAATGATGTCTGCATTATTATTTCATTTTCTCACCTAGTAAATAATAAAACTGACAATTAAAAATAGTAACTTTGTGAAGATTTTGCTATTTTTCCTATATCATTTTCTCTGTAGTCTCACTTCTTCTCCACTACTATATACCATCAAAAGAAATACTGGGGGAAGCCGGGATGGCTCAGTGGGTTGAGTGCTCACTTTGCAGCGCCGGGGACCGAGGATCGAATCCTGGCCCCGGCCCGTGCGGAACCATATGCTGAACTGGGAGCTCCCCCGGTTCAGTTCTCTCTCTGTATCTCTCTCTCTCTCTCTCTCTCTGTCAAAATAAATAAGTAAATAAATAAATATTAAAAATATATATATATTAAAAAAAAAAAAGAAATACTGTCTTTAGAATACTACTTGAGTTAACTCTAATCATCAGTTTCCTAAGAAAAATAATAAAGTCATTCTTATTAACAGAATTATCTAGACTTCTTTGTACTCCACCAAGTATATTTTTTCCTTAAAAGAATTACTCTCTTCTTTCCTAATAGGTAAGAGTGAAAAATGAGAAGATGTGATAAAAAAGTTAATACTGTCACAAGTATAAAAAGGTAGTCAGGGCATAAAAAATATCTGACAGTGCAGAAAGTTGAATTTAAGTTTAAATTGCTCAGGTTGTTTCCATTTCTCCTACTTGTTCCCAAATGAGAAATAGCTAGTGTTGTATCTTGTACTGAATTGGTTCACATCATCTCATAGAAGAAATTACAGTTGACCCCTGAACAACCAACCCCTATGCAGTCAAAAATTCACATATAACATATGACTCCCACAAAACTTCAGTTGTTGCTATGTATCTGCCGGGGGATTGGTGCCAGGACTCCCCTATGGATACGAAAATCTGCAGCTCTTCAAGTCCCCTATATAAAATGGCATAAAACAATGCATACAGTTGGCCCTCCACATCTATGGATTCCCAACACTATTTTATTTTCCATATGAGGTTGGCTGAATCTGCAGGTGCAAACCTGGGGATTATGGCAGACCAATTGTATATTTATTGAAGAAAATCTGCATATAAGTGAATTAGTTTTACTAAAACTTGTTTTAAGGGTCAACTGTAGTTACATTATTTAGCCTTTATGAGTACAGATAGTTTATTTCCATTTATACATGAAGAATAAAGGTGTAATCTTTTGTTGTACTCATAAAATATTTTGTTAACTACCTAAGCTTTCTTTTTATTTACCATGCATCTACAAAGGATCCTCCTTCACCACTCAATGGTGATTCCAACAGCAGCTCAAAAAGCCAATGAAGTTTCCGGGGATCTCTGCTTTCCTGTGTTGTATAAAGTAACAATTAAAACAGGGGTTCTACAATTCTGTAAATAAGTCAGATCCTGTTACTTTAGAAATATTATAAGTAAATATAAGTGCAGTGAAAGAAAAACTAAGACTTATAGGTGAACTATCATAGCTCGAGTTAGAAAACTGTTTTAGCTAAATGAATTGTTTTTAAATCAAAGTATAAAAACTATGGACATATTTGGTGCTAAAAGTAATACCTATAACCTTGTATCATCTAGCTTTTAATATAAGTAAGTTACATGATTTGGCTTGTCACTTCATCTAAAAAATGCATTACATGGCAGAGATTTAATAATCTCTTAAGGTTATCACTCAAAGCTTAATTCAGAGGCTAAGTAAGAACCATCTCCAACTATGTAAGATGAAAAGACTATGAATAAAATTTCAAGACTCAAGAGGTATATATAATGAGATGTCACAGATTTTGAGACAGGGCATAAAAGTTTGAATAGGTCCATTGAACACAAAAGTAAGCAGAACTTACACAGGATGTTGCTATACAAGTTCCCCAGTCATTGTAAGTTTCAACTGTAATATTGGACAATGCTGTTCTAAGCAGAGGGCATAGAAGTTTCCAAAGCTTCTCTACCTACTCAAAACAAATACATGGGAAAAAGTTAATGTTACTCAGAACATTTTTCTTCAACTATCTTTTCTTGGAAACACATACACACACACACACACACACACACACACACACACACAAACACACAACGGATACTTCATTTAAATTATTTCTTAGAACACCCAAATAATCCAGGAAAGAAACCTTACTATATATATTATTAAAATTCATATCCAGGTACAAGATTAAATTTTTTCCAAAAAAATTATTCATAAAATAGGAGAAATCTTATATATAATAGTTCCTTACAAAATCTCTCATTCTACTGCAATGTTCTCTTGATTGAATCCTAATACAGGAAGCAATGACTTTTTTAAAAATATCATTTATAGTTTTCTTCCATTTCTTTTTAAAAATTTATTTTATTTTTTGAGAGAAGGTGAGAGAAACAGAGAGAAGGGGGAGGGCCCAGAGCAATCTCTCCATAGTTGTACATTATCAGTTTTTTATATAGTTTCCGCACCGCACAGCCCCTAGCCACCTGCGTGGAACAAAACCATGTCAAAAATGGATGCTGTGCAACTATCGAGACTGCTCTGGGCCTCCCCCTTCTCTGTCAAAAACAATAATCTTTAACAAAAGAAAAAAAAAGAAACTAACCTTAAGGCAGGATTAAAAACTGAATCTTACAATTGAAAAGAGGGATAATAAAACAAAAAGGGTGTCAAACATGCACAGTCCACAAGACCAAAAGAGTAATGTGGATGAGTAAGAGGACTAAGAAAAAGGATTTAGTGAGAAAACAGAGAGTACCCCATGAAGCCCATACACAGCACTAGCCAACTAATGCAATGCAAGAGTATAAGAGCACTGTCCTAAAATCTTTCTATTTTTTTAAGACAAACTAAAATCATTTTCATGTGGCATAACCTGACAGCGCCTTCCCCCCCCACTACCCCGCCCAGATGTTGCAATAATTCAAATTTTAAAAGAAACTGAATGTCACCTATAGGCCACTACTCAAAAGCAATATGAAATGAAACATTTCATATTTTACATATTAATATCTAATGTGTTGGGAATTGCTACAGAAATGGATAATGAGGCTTTGAGAATGTGCTGTGCAAACACATTACCTTTTCAAATGTCCAATGCTTAGAACCTCTGATTAAACCAGCTATAATTTCTGCAACACATCGCTGGGTGCTTTCATGTGAATCGGCAACCAAACGTTCTAAATGGGGCTTCAGAACTGGTAAAAAGGCATCATCAAAGTTTCTGAATATACCCTATAAAAACAAAGAAAGTTCTTCAGTACTTAAATGAATGTCATCTCCATTATAACTGTAATATTCATGTATTTTAGTATACGACTGTGCTTAAAAACCACCAACAGTTTTCCCCTCTAGAACTTAACTGCTCTAACAATATCTCTAAGTTAAAATAGTAAGAATGCTGTCATTTTACATATCACTTTAAAATATTAAAGAAATAAAAATTAACAATCTTTCTGACTTTAGACATATTACACACATACCTAAAAATAAATCAAATGAACATCAAACACATAGTTTTGAGGGGTTTTGTTTTTACTGCTAATTACAAATATTAAAGATAAATACAAAAAAAAAAACAACATTATGACTGGCATAACTTCCAGAGCCATTTTAAATGAAAGTAACAGATGACTAAACTCAAACTTTGATCAAATAACTTTAAAACTTATGAACCTACAAACTGACAGTCACTAAGCTTTGTGGAAAAAGTATATAAATAATATAGTTACCTTAAAGAGGCAAAAACGTCGAGGATTAAATTTATCTTTTCCTTTTCTGTCTTCTAAAGATAGAAAAGTAATTAACTGTTCAACAAACTTAGGATCAGAAAAATGATCAAATATAATCTGTTCTGCCTATAAAGTTAAAAAAAAAAAAAGAAGAACATTCAGGGTTTAAAATCCACTTAAAGACATGATTCTAAAAACACTAAAATTCAACTATTAAGTTTTGATTCCCAACAGTAGGTTATTACTTTTGTTCTAAAGAATTTTTAGTTCTCATAGTCTTTCTAGAACCAATACAACACTGCCTCCTAAAAATGCTAAATCCTAATACCTGAAATTTTTCCTTTAGGATCCTAAAAGTTTGGATTCCATTTCTCAAACTGAATTAAAACTAACAAATCTTCTGCTTGGGAAATAAAGAATTAATGCTACTATGCCATCTTGTGTACAATTTAGGAGAAGTATCAAAACTGGAAACTTAAACCCCAGCAAATTATTTCCATATTTATAAAACATCAGATGTTAAAAGGTAATCTCTGTTGAGAATTAGAAATGTTACACCACCATTAACTTAACTGAAGAAAACATAAATCTAAAACTCAACTTTCAAAATGATGTTTTATAAAGACTAAGGAGTTTGACCTTATATCTATAAACATCTATTGACAGAGTACCCATCATTTACATGCAATAACCAGAGAAAAACCAATAAACTTTGCCTTTAAGAAGCCTACTAGCAGACAGAAATGGTACAAAAAATAAGCAGGTAACTAACTATATAAGTAGCACCCACATGAGTGCTAAGTGGGATAGTAACGTGAGAGTAACCTTAAATACAAAAAGAATTCTGCCAACTGGCCCTACTAGAATGGGGAAGATGGAGAGTGGAATAAGAAAGTACATATTTACCAATATTTACAGTGCTACACAGAAATAGACGAATTGAAGAAAACAAAACAAACAAACAAAAAACATGAACTGAGTTTGAAGTAAACCAGTGGCTAAAAGTAATATACATTTGAACTTGGATAAGTGTTTGCACATGGTGAAAATGGAATGCTTACCTCCGTCAAATCCTCCCTGCTTCTGCCAAGTCTAGGCTGCTCTTCTACACCAGCATAAACAACCATATTCCTACACAGTAAGAGTTTATATTTGTAATACACATAGAAATATTAGGGCTTCATGGGTAGAAAGCATTGAAGGCATTTTTAATGAATTCTAATTAGATGCAAAGTTTGGGGATAGGAGTACATCTCTAAGAGTCTTGGCCTCAAAAATCTTATCAGAAACCTATGTCCTAATAACAAAAATTATTGGAATCAACAATAACAGACAAGTGTTTCTCTGGACTAGTTTAGGCATGTTTAGAATTAACAAGTAGGAATATCATTTAGAGCATCTATTAACAAACACCTTAGACGTATAATGGTGGGACTAAGGAAGTCCAAGTTGTTTCAGTGGAAAAACAAGAAGAGAGGAAGTACTGAAGCATAGCAAATGAAAAAGAGGAAGAGGGAAAAGGAAAAACAGTTAGAGATTGTTTATCTTTGGTATAAGAGTCCCTCCAAGTCCTTCAAGTACTCCTGAACTACTCCAGAAGTCCAAAGATGACACAACAAATTATATCAAAGATAACCTGTTTAATAATAAGATGCCTGGCAAACTGCAACTTACTGTGGCCAGGTGTAGTATCCCCAGTGAGTTTTTTCCACAAAGCAACTTGACTCCCATTCTTTTTTAGTTCTTGGTATACTTTTACTATCATAATGCAACCAATGATTATCAGGCCTATCACCAGCAACAATTTTAGTGGATTTAGGGTACCCACCTAAAGAAAAGACAATTACATTTGATTAACTTAAAAATATCCATGCCATAATTATCCTCAACTTTAAATCAATAGGGTTAGTGTGACTTTGTCTTCATGATAAGACTGTTAAAATTCCCTCAAGGCAACACTACATAAATATAAGACATTTTAAACCAGAAAGAAAAAAGATGGATTATCCACTAGATGGTCTGAGATAGTTATTTGGGGGGGAGGAAAAAAAAAAAATCAAGTATGATCCATACGATCATTCCTTTCACCAAAATTAAAATGATTAATTTTTCAAAACTTTTTAGGTTTGAATTAATTTCAGACTTACACAGTTCAAAGAATTCCCATATAATATATATTTCACTCTTCATTAACCAGAACTCAAGCAACTGGCACTCTCAAGCAACCTTGAGAGTTTGTTAATGGAGAGTCTACTTACAAGCATCTACTAATCCCCATAATGCCAGTTAACTGACAGTCTATATTCTTTACCCAGAGGCTCCAAAATTTAATGTTTCACCATATACACTTTGACATTCTCTCTTTACACACATACAGGAAGATACTTTTGGGGGGAACCATTACCAGTAAATATTCATTTAATATGAGACGTACAGACATGTATGTCAAGTGAGGATAAAGTAAAATTAATACCGTAGTAGAAAATATAATGAAAGTCTTTCCCACATTCAGTTAACACCATTTTACAGTGGTCCAAAATAAAGATGGTATTACTTAGCTATACTCCCCTAATAAAAGTGGGAATGGGAAGGAACTAAAGATAGCTGACTGAGTATCACAGATAAAAACATTTGGTTGCAAAAGGAATAAAAATGACATTTTTTTTCCCTCTAAAATCAAATTACTTTTTTTTTCTGATTATGTGATTACTATTCAAAATTTAATACAGCAAATATAAAGGAGAAAATTAACCTTGCCCCTGATCCTACCACACAGAAACACTTAATATATTGATATATTAATGGTAATGGTTTTTTAAGTCTTTGAAATACAGCTTGATAAATAGTATGATTGCTTAGTCAGTGAGATAAGAAATAGATAACATGTTTGCCCAAAGTGTGCAAAAGGTATGTGTAATAGTCAATCTATTCTTATACTTTCTATTACTAATTTTTACTAAGCCAACTGTTTATATTATTTCATACTTTATATTAAAATCTTTCTTTAATTCTACAATTTCGATAGGAAAATATGTAAGATCAAGAACTACAACTTATACATTTCAAAGAAACTTTCTGAGTTTGCTGAGAAGCAATGTTAACTACATTTGGTAGAACTTACTGATGTCATAGGGGTCGATGGTCAGTTTTTTGTGGGTTCTTTTTAGCTGCTTAAGAATACCAGCAACAGCTGAGATTGCCATCTACAAAAGGAACAGGTAAGGTAAATGCATCAAAATTTGTAAATCTTTTAATGTAATTTGTAAATCTTTTGCTTGACTTGATCAAAGCAGAGCTGGATTCTATTTCTTTTATAAGCAGAGAAATAACTCACCCATTGCCATCTGGTAGTATATATAGCTAAAATCTGACTTGCAAGTTCATTCACAGTTCTTATTATTGAATCTTCATCCATGCTAGTCTCTGCCTAGAAAACTTGGATCCTTTCTGCTCATTCTTCAATTATCAGCCTCAACATTTAAGGGTCTTTCTCCAATGCACCAGGCTAGGTGCCCCATCTTGTACCCAAACCTCTAATACTCTGCTAGATGACTTACTATCATCTCTCAACCAATAGAGGTAGATTTTAAATCAATGTACTTCGGTATATTTATTGTTTTTTTTGTGTGGTTTTTTTAAGATTTATTTTAGTTTTTGACAGAGACAGACAGAGAGACAGAGAGAAGTGGAAGGGCCCAGAGCAGTTTCCATAGTTGTACATCATCAGTTTCCGACATGATTTTGCTCCACACAGGTGGAGGCAGGAGGGGGTGCACAGGGCAAGGACTGGGTTGAGGGCCTCCTGCATGGAAGGCAAGCTCCCTCAAGCCAGGGGCCAAACTGGTGGGCGAGAACTGAACTGGGGGCCTCCCACATGGGAAGCATACCCCAGTTCAGCATATGGGTTTTCACAGGCCCAGGCCAGGATTCCATCCTCAGTCCCCAGGGCTGCAAAGCAAGCATTCAACCCACTGAGCCATCCTGGTTTCCCCAAGTGTGTCTTGTTTGTGAAGAAATTAAAGCTTCAGGTGAGGAAAAAATCTCAAACCCAAGATTATAATTAAAATAAAGTATCTACCTTCCGAACTACAATTGCATCATGGTTGAGATTCTCAACAAAAAAACGTATGGCACGAAGAGGTAATACTCGGTCATCTCTCAAAAGTAGAGACAGAAGCCCAATGCCTATATGTTCAAATTTCCAGGGCCTGAAAAGTGGAGGGGGGGAAAAAAATCACAAAACACATTGCTCATAAAACCACTTAAAAAAAAACAAAACCTATACTGAATTTTTTTAAGTTTCCCAAGAAATAAAATAGATATATTGAGGACACCACTTGTATCATTAGTCCCAAACTTCCCCCTCTCAGTACTATAAATTCATGAATCAGACTATGATATTTTTTTGATAGTCATTCATGGCTTCCAGAGTAGAAATCTCAGAATATTTTAAAAAAATATTTGAGAATTTAAAATAAATTCTTGCACTTACAGATTTCTCTGCTCCACACTATCCAGCAAAGTGTTTACCAAATTTTCATAGTTCCTTAAAAAAACAAAAAATTTTTTCAGGTAAGGTATTATTTTAATACAATACTAAGATGAATGTCAGACAATAATATAAATTCAAATTCTGGCCAGAATAAAAGTAAAGAGATAAACAGAGACACTGGAAAAAGAACATGAAAGCAGAAAGAAAACCAAAAAAAAGTGCTAGATACACTGAACAACTAAACTGTTCCTGAGTGGACATTCAAAAGTAAATTTGTGAGTAGTAATTAATTAGTTAGGAGTAGTCTGCCTACAAGGCACTCCAGGTATACATGAGGTAGGTAGATTACAATATAAAAGTTTATTATTTATATTACAGATGTGTTAGAAAGAAATTAATAAGCCTATTCATAAGGCAAAGACAAAATCAAGTTAGAAAGGCTCCTGGCTGAATGTTATCACTGAAGCCCTGAAATGCTCAGGTTCCAAAAATCTAAAGTTTACTATTATTCTGCTACCAGATTTGTATAATTTAATCAAAAATAATTATTATAAGGGCCATGAAGATATATCTATGGTGAACTTGATTTAGGATTTAATAACTGATATGTGTACTTAAAAACCAAAGAGAATTCACAATGAAAAAAATAGATCCAATATTAAGATAACTATTTCAAGATGTTTTCTACCTCCACAGCTAAGAGCATCAGGAAATCTTCACAACAATTATTTCCTACCATTTTTGTGTTTTTTCAGGATCAGTGTATAAATTTCATTATGTAGTTATGATTCATCTATAGAGATATCTAAAACCTATTATCTATAATCTGTTTTGACAAGCAGACACATAATTAATTACCTTAGGGCATCAGCATTCTTTCCTTGTTGGCGTTTAAGTCCTTCTTTTATTTCTTCTGGACTAAGCATTAACTGGTTGATAGAAGGGCTTTTTGACTGCTGAAGTAGTTCTGCTATTCCAATACATGACTTGGGAATCTTATTAAAAAGAAAAGCCAGAGGAAAAAATAAAGTACAGACACATTAATACAACACAGATGAATCCTGACATTATGCTAAGTGAAAAGAATCAGATACAAAAGGTCACATAATGTAGGATTTCATTTATATGAAATGTCCATAATAAGCAAATGCACAGAGAAAAGGAAGCAGATTAGTAGTTTCCAGTGGTATGAAAGAGTTGGGAAATGTTGCTGGGTATAGGGTTTCTTGAGTGATAAAAATGTTCTATAATTAGAGTAGTGATATTTGCACAATCCTGTGAATATACTATTGTGAATTATAAGCATGTGACTATAATGTAATATTAAAAGAGCAAATTCTTTGGAATGTGAATTATATTTCAATTAAAAAAAATTAAACACAGATTAACCTAAAGACAGTTGCAAACAACAAAACTATGTTTTATAGAAAAGTAATACATTTAGAGCAGTGATTTTTAAATCAAGAGATGGAAGTCAAACATAATCACTTTAGAGAAAAGGGGCATTCAACGGTACTCACACTTCCTTTAGCCATCCTCAATTCTGATGGGTGTGTAAATATGCATTTGAAAATGTATAGACAATCTGCTATTACATCTCTCCATTTCAGTACCAATGAAACTAATATTCTCTATTCTTTCATTTGTCAAGTCATTCCATTTTAATTTTCTTCATATAAATTATGACCCTGAGGTCAATCCTTTGTGACTTTGGCTAGTATAAATGACCTCCTAAAATACAGGGTCTAGCCGAAGTAACATCCCTTTTTTATGAGCTGGTACTCTTTTATTACAAAATTCTGTAACATAACAGTATCACACTTAAGCACTCTATACTACTTGAAAAGAGGCACTACTTCTGCTGGACCCTGTATAACCAATTCTTTGAAAAGTAAGGCCATGGACATACAGGGAATAATGGTAACCACAACAATATAACAGCCTTTTGTAGCCTTTTGTAATAAAATAACCTACCTGTCTCTTAGCCATGCTCCAACCTCCTACTCCTCTGCTATCTACAATAATGATCACAAAGGAGACAGAAAACAAATCTTTTCTTTTCTTTTTAAAGATTTACTTTTACTGTTTTTGACAGAGAGAGAGAGATACAGAGACAGAGACAGAGAGAAGGAGGAGGGCCCAGAACAGTCTCCATAGTTGCACATCATTGGTTTTTCCACATAGTTTCATTCCACAGGTGGGAGTGGGGCTACACAGGGCAGAAACTGGGCCGGGGTCTTCACCCCAGTGAGAATTGAACTGGGGCACCCCCCAGTTCAGCATATGGGTCGACACGGGCCAGGGTTGGGATTCGATCCTTAGTCTCCGGGGCTGCAAAGTGAGCGCTTAACCCACTGAGCCATCCCCGCTTCCCCAAAAAACAAATGTTAAAAAAAAAATTGGAATCAAATACCAAAAATATTATTACTGAAAAAAAAGACAAGAAAAATAAAAAGCATTTTAACAAGGCAGTAATTCCACGGAAATCTGAATTACAAAATGGTTATGCTTACCGTGAAGTCCAAGCCAATTGTTTCATACTGACGATGAATCTTTTCTGCAAGATCATCAAAAAGTCTCACTATTGATGGCTTTTCCAGGGACATTGCTTTGCTAAGACCAGAAGAAACAATTGCTGGCCAAGTCTGTACAATACAGTCCCAATCATGAAGGTTTGCCAAGCATACACCACTATGATTTCCAAGGAGACAATAAAGAGCACCCTGCAGAAAAAAATGATTAAAGTGGGAAATAAAGAGGCATTGTTTAGTTATATCCAACTTACCTACATGACATTTTAAAACTTCTAAACATTGGTTATTTAAATAACTGATACTCATTAGTAAAATAGGTTCATATATTTAACTTCTAGAAACTTGAACTTGACATCCAGTAATATTTCCTCTAAGTCCTTTAATGGGTTAGCTCAGAGAATGACTATTAATAATATAAAAGAATATTGTTTTTAAGAACATAGCTTCCATTCTAATTCTCTTCATTTATTATCATAAAGGCCTTGAACTGTGCCACTCTTAGCATTTTAGGGCATAATGTTTGAAATAATTACTTAGTTATACTGTGTACTTTCTACTCATATAAGTTTAATTAATCAGAATAATTCTGATGACTAAAAAAAGTATTCGGTTTTTACTAACTTTTAAAAAAAGATTTATTGGGGAAGCCAGGATGGCTCAGTGGGTTAAGCACTCGCTTTGCAGCCCCAGGGACCGAGGATCAAATCCCAGCCCCCGCCCGTGCAGACCCATATGCTGAACTGCAGTGTGCTTCCCATGCAGGAGGCCCCCAGCCCAGCTCCTGCCCTGCACGGCCCCCACCCAACTGTGTGGAATGAAACCATGTTGAAAGCTGATGATGTACAACTATGGAGACTGCTCTGGGCCCTCCCCCTTCTCTCTGTCTCTCTATCGCTCTGTCAAAAACAATAAAATAAATCTTTAAAAAAAAAAAAAATTTATTTTATTGTTGATAGAGACAGATGGAGACAGAGACAGAAAAAGGGGGAGGGCCCAGTCTCCATAGTTGTATGTCATCATTTTGACATGGTTTTGTTCCACACAGGTGGGCAGGTGGCCATGCAGGGTGGGAAATGGGCTGGGGGCCTCCCGCATGGAAGGCATACCCCCTCGAGCCAGGGGCCAAACTGTGGGTGGGGGAGTGAGAATCAAACTGGGGGCCTTCTATATGGGAAGCACACCCCAGTACAGCATATGGGTCCACATGGGCCGAGGCCAAGACTCAATTCTCGGTCTCTAGAGCTACAAAGCAAGTGCTTAACTCACTGATCCATCCTGGCTTCCCTAGATATTCCTTTTTAATGAAAAAAGTACCAAAACATTTTGTTATTTCGTGAACATTTACCCTAATTAAATTCCAATCTGGCTTCTTGCCCCACTGACACTGTACTCCTCTTCACAGGTTTAAGTTCAGTTTTACTGAAGTAATAGACATTTTTCAATGTTGATATTACTTGACCTGATTCTGGTTATGTAAAACGCTCCCAAGGTGAAAAACATACCACCCAATGAATTAAACCTTCTGCAACACTCTTGAATTTTACATCTACACTGGGGGTCAGCAAACCTTTTCTGTAGAGTATGACCATGCAGTCTCTAACACAATTACTCATCTCCAATTGTTGCATGAAAACGGCCATAGAAAATACATAAAGGAATGGACATGGCTGCCAATAAAACTTTACTTACAAAAGCAAGGAACTGAGCCCAAGCTGTAGGTTTGTTGACCTGTCCTTATAAGCTAACTTCAAGGAATATGTTTGGTTTTTATCTTAACTCTCTCCAGAAAGCAACTGACACTGCTTACTGAATCTTCCTTCTAGAAAGATCTCTCCTTGACTTCTTTGTAATTTGTCATTTTTTGATGTTTTTCTGACCTTTCCCTTCTCTTAGCTCTTCTTCTTGGGATTCAAATGAAGTTTTCTTCACATTTACCTTTGGGTCCTCATCTCATTCTCCTCCTAGGCTCCCTTACCCTGGCCTGAAGATTTCAATTATCATCGGCACATACTAAAATGGTATCTTTAATCTCCAAACTAGATGTCTACCTGCCTACTTGACACTGCCTTTTAATTTATAGGAACCACTTCAAATTAAGCTTGTCCAAACAAACTAATTTATATTCTATTTTCCCTTTGTGTGTCTCTCTCTATCGTGGCCAACAACCAGTTGTACAATCCAGAACCTTAGTAATTTTGATACCTCCTTTATTCAGTTCCCCTACATTTAACTAACTCTTATCAATTCTCCCTCCCAAATCACTTTCAGTCATCCCATTTCTATCTGATGGTATAAGCAGTAATTATATTTCACCTATACTCTTTATTGCATCCCTGTGAGACATAGTTTATTTTCCTTATCTTATGTCATTTCCTTCCTTCTCTGCTCCAACCACATAAGCTTTCACTTAGTTGTTCAAACTTATCATGTTTCTTCCTGTCTCAGGCCCTCCTTCACACTGGTCACACAATTCTAAACGGTTTTTGGTCTTTCAACTTCTCTCATAGAACAGCCAGGGTATTTATTCACTGGTGCTCAACTCAAATTGCATCCTACATTTTCTCAACCATAACACTGATCATAAACATAGGTAAATAAATAAATAATTAGGGAGAAAAAAAAGACTATTCTTCTTTAAAGGTGAAGTATACTTATGTCTTCAATTTACTTTGAAATACATAAAAAATAAGATGAAAAGATGGAAAGATAAGTGACAAAGCAAATACAGCAAAATGTTAATTTTAAACCCGAATGATAAACCATGTTTACTATAGAATTCTACAGATTTTCTGTATGTTTGAAAACTATAGTAAAACAAAACACTCCATCATACCTTGAACTGCTGTTGTGTGACATCTTGTTTATCAGGCCTTAAGAACTCCAAAACTAGGGGAATGATATCTCTGCAACAGAAGTTATATGCTCCCAGGGCAGCAAAAAATGTTTGCTGAGCCTTATTTCTAACCTGGAGAAAGTATTATTAACAGAGAAGTTTTATCAAATGGTAAACAAACTGTAAAAATTTCTAAATGAATTATCAAAAACATCATTTAAATATTATAATAACAGAAAAATATATCAAAGTATGTTTCTTAATAAAGACAAATAAATGATTCTCTTTTTATTAAAGCACCAACCATACTCATAGTTTAGGTTACATTAGTTCAAATTTTTATTTTTTTATTTTTTTTATTGTTTTTGACAGAGAAAGCAACAGAGAGAGACAGAAAGGGGGGAGGGCCCAGAGCAGTCTCCATAGTTGCATGTCACTGGTTTTCAACAAGGTTTTGTTCCACACAGGTGGGGCTAGAGCCATGCAGGGCGGGAACTGGGCCAGGAGGCCTCCTGTATGGCAGGCACAACCCCTTGAGCCCAGGGGCTGAACCAGGGAGTGAGAACCAAACTGGGGGCCTCCCACATGGGAAGCACACCCCAGTTCAGCATATGGGTCTGCACAGTATGGGGCCAGGATTCAATCCTTGGTCCCCAGGGCTGCAAAGTGAGCACTTAACCTGCTGAGCCATCCCGGCTTCCCCAGTTCAAATATATTTAATTAAAGAGACACTGAATAGAACTAATATGTATTTGATCAGTAACATAACCAGTAGACTATTGAACTTTTTATTCTAAGTTATTCCCAATGAGAAAAATGTCTGATTTTTTGTGTCTACACAAGAAAAATTAAAGACTTCCCAAAACAGAGGACAACTTAACCTTTTCAATACAAACCTTAAGTTATGGCCTACACATACTGAACATACAAAAAATTCAGTATAAATTTACAACCCATGAACTACTTAAATAGTAATGAATAATAACTGACAAGAACAGGGGTGTTCAGCTTTTTAGGTTCCCTAGGGCACACTGGAAGAACTGTCTTGGGTGACATAAAATACACTAACCCTAATGACAGCTAATGCACTAAAGAAAGGTCACAAAAAAAAAAATCTCATGTTTTAAGAAAGTTAACAAATTTGTACTGGGCTGCATTCAGAGCTGTTCTGGGCCGCCTGTGGCCACAGGTTAAACACACTTCAATTAGAGTAAAAGCAACACACTGTACGTATTTCAAACTCTTAAAGATTACTTTAGATGAAATATTCATATTAGAGAAAAGTTTCCTAATTTATATTATTTTATAAATACATATTAATTGGCTATACACAAATCTCTACTTTTTCCTGTTCTCTGTCCTTGGAGATATAACCTTTTGCTCCTATGCTACCTTCAGGTAGCAGCTTCCTGAAACCCATACATAGTACCTGAGAGGAATACTATGGCCTTCACAGTGTGATTTAATTAAGTGACAGCAACATTATAGTGGCACTATCTATGAACTTTAATTTATTTATGAACTTTAATTTTTTAAAAATTTGAGACAGATAACAAAGTAAACATCTTAAAAAGACTTGCAAAATTAGCTTGAACATATTTGCAATTTCAAAGGTATTTCCTATGCCAATAAATTGTTTAAATTCCTTTGTTAAAAGAAGGAATATTTAGAGTGCATGTAATAGAATCAGAGTGGAGAAGTGTTCACACTAGCCTTACCTGGCTATATGAACTCGTAGATAAACGAAGAAGATCTCTGATCATATCTTGATGTATGTTTTTATATTCACAACCCTCCACAGTTAGTGTCCGTAGCTATAAAAATAATGTAAATCAAATCTCAAAGTTTATATTAAAAGTTCTTTTAATTATGACATAACAAATTAAATATTCATTTGGAAAACTGTCATTTAAAAAAGTCATGGTGGTGTGACAACATGGACAGACTTGGAAGGTATTATGCTAAGTGAAGAAAGTCAAACAGAGAAAGACAAGTATCATATGATTTCACTTATACGTAGAATCTACAGAACAAAATAAATGAACAAGCAGATCAGAAACAAACTTGTACATACAGGGGACAAACTGATGGTTGCCAGATGGGAGGAGGAGTGGGAGGTGGGTGAAAAAGGTGAAGGTTAGATTAACTACAAATTGGTAGTTACGAAACAGTCACAGGGATGGAAACCATAACACAGGGAATCTAGTCAATATTATTGTAACTGTATAATGACAGGTGAGTACTTGACTAGTCAGGGGAATCACTTCGTACATTATATAAATGTCTAACCACCAAGCTGTATACCTGAAACTAATATAATATTGTATGTAAGCTATATTTTAATAAAAATACTTTAAAAAATTTTAAGTCATCATTATTTTAAAAAGATATTTACCTCATGCTGCAACATTACTCTGTCAATCAACAGTGCTCTGATATGCTGTTTTTTCCCATGGAGCTGAAAGATGAAGTGCAAAAACCTCAAAATTTTCCCTAAATAACCTCAGCAATGATGTCCCCTGAATACCTTAATAAAACATTAGTTTAAATAAGGTCAATGGCATCCTGGTGGAGAGCAGAGGTATTACACATATTCTGAAGCTATCAGGCTTATATTAAATACACTATTTCAACTAATTTTATGGCTAATAATAGAAATACCCCTTTAAAGAGATGGTCCAACACCATTTTTCTCTGGTAATTTCTTTCTTTCTTTTTTTTTTTTAATTGTTTTTTGTTTGTTTTGTTTTGTTTTTTTGACAGAGAGAGAGAGACAGAGATAGAGAGAACTGAACTGGGGGAGCTCCCCAGTTTAGCATATGGGTCCACACGGGCCAGGGCCGGGATTCGATCCTCGGTCCCTGGCACTGCAAAGTGAGCGCTTAACCCACTGAGCCATCCCGGCTTCCCCTCTGGTAATTTCTTAATGAACCTACATGGGGAAGTAATGGAGTTGGTCCTTATCCCATTGAATACTAAAAGTTCAAAAACAGCCTAAAAGAAAAATTGCTTGACTCTTACATTCATAAGTAGACTTTTTGGGTAATCATGTATACTTACTACAGAATATAGTGTCTTTAATTTTTTTTTAATTATCTTTTGAGCTCTTCTTCAGCCCCAATCTTCAACCCAATCACTAAAGGCAGATTATCTGGAACTCAAAAATTATTCCTCTTTTCACACCTTTATCTCATTAGTGAAGTCATCATAATTCTTTCTTTTAAAAAAGAGCTTCTCTCCATCCCAATGCCAGTGACTTGATTCAGGCTGTTTTTCCATCTGGGCTACTGTCATAGTTTTAACTACCTGCTCTACTTCCAGACTGAATCAACTGCCGCTTATTTTTCACAGTGGTTGCAGTGTTCCAAAATTTATTAAATACTGATCTGATCTTTCCAATATTTAAATCAGATCTATTTAACAACCTTTATGGACTGCCTGATTGCTGAATATAAACTGAAGCACGTTTTTGGAACAAAACTATAAATAGCCTAGTTTACCACCTGCAACTCTTCCCTATAGACACTGTTTCCTAAAGTATGTCATATTTGTACATCTTCCTGGCCTGTTATATGCCATTGCCTCAGTCAAAAATATGTAGCACCTCCTGCCTAAACAATGAACTCTATACATTTTTAGACACAATTTCAACAGAAGTCTCCTATACAGGAACAATATGAATATTACATAGCTGACTTCAGTCATCGAAGTTTGTACAATGCCTATCCTAGAGCACAAATACAACATACAATGTATTTTTCTCAGATCTATCCAAAGTGCAGTCCTTTAAATTCAAGCCTATAGACAATTCCTCGCTATCTTACTCCTTCAGGTTCTTACAAGGCAGCCTAAATGCTGTTGCCAAGTTATCATACTGCAAATACTCCAAATTCCCACTGAGAGTTCAGACACCATCATGGAAACCAACAAAAGAATTTGTATCAGAAAAATACATTACTTTCTAGAACTTCTGATTATACCAAGATATAGTATTTGAAAATCTACTATTTTTACTCATAGGGAAACTTCCACTGTATACTGAACAATCATGAAATCAGGTGGCTATATCAATTATTATACCTTTAAAAAATTAATTCAGAGTTGTAGGTGAAAATACTGACCCTATTTTCCATTGATTTCTTTACTAGATTAAAACTTTTCCAACGGGAGTCAAATTCATGCTTGTGAGATCCCTGAAATTGTAAAAGGTCTCCAATAATCTGTCAAAAAATTTCAAATTTTATATTTACATCACATCAAACCAAGTCATATTCAAATTATATCACTATTACATTATATGACAATTGTACCTTTATGATAAGAAACAAGGACTTGGTATCATCTTCTGAATTATTAAGTATGTGGTCTATAATAGAAAAAGGATTTTGGTTAAAATATTTTGAATTATTATAGGACTCCTAATACATTAGTTAAAATACTATTAAGGAAAAACGACTGCCTAATATTCTCACCATTTGGAACACCAAAAAAAAAAAGTTATGTAAAAGCACATGTGCTATAGAATAAAATCCTTAGCTATTTACTAATAAAAATAAGTTAAACGCATATGTGTACTTACTAAGAAGTTTCCTTACGACCCTAGCAATTGCTTCTCGATGATTCTCTCTGGATAGATCTATTTTAGAAAAATGAGAGGAGGCATTTTAGACACACTGAAATGCTCCCCAGTCTGCTGACATTCCTATCAACAGTTTGTGTTAAGACGAGATAACATATCCAGAAAAAAACAAATCAGTCAGCCTTTATCATAGTTGGATTAGTGGCTCAGCATGACACAGAATAACTTTTACAACCTTCACATTTACTATGACCTGCTTATAAAACTTTATTGGGCAGGCAAGAATGAGGGAGAAAAACAAACATCTTTGCCAATGTTTCAAAGGCTCTAATTCACTAATTAGAGGCTATAAAAACAGGATTCTCTAATTAGTTATGGGTGACCCAAATCTAGTAAACTAAAATTATACCTTAGCAATTAATGTATACAACTGAAACTCGTGTTAATCCAGTAATTAGTAAGTACGCCAAATTTCTAGTACTGTTAGGTTCTGAACATTAAATTGTTTTACATAAATAGTTATATAAAATTTCACTTTCTATGATAGAAAAATATAAACCTAGAGTATATAAGGGTTATAAGAGTTCCATTCATATATCAAGTATAATAGACAGATCTAATACAATTCTAAATATAAATGAAAATTACAATATATGAAAGTGGACTCTACAGATGAAAACATCCAAATATTTACTGACCTAATTTCTATCTTTATTTATTTTTTTATGATTTGTTTGAGAGAAGGTGTGTGTGTGTGTGTGTGTGTGTGTGTGTGAGAGAGAGAGAGAGAGAGAGAGAGAGAGAGAGAGAGAGAGAGAGAGAGAGAGAGAGAGAGAGAGAAGGGGTGAAGGAGAGAGAGAGAGAGAGAGAAGGGGTGAAGGGCCCAGAACAGTCTCCATAGTTGTACATCACTAGATGTGACACAGTTTCATTTCATACAGAGTATGTGGGGCCACACGGGGCAGGAACCAAATTAGGGCCCTCCCACATGGAAGGTGAGAACTTTCACCACCATCTTAGAGGTTACCAGTTGCACCGCCATTCAGCACACAGGTTTGCACTGGTCAGGGCTGGGATTTGATCTCCGGACCTTGTGGTTACAAGGCAAGAGCTCAACCTGTTGAGCTATCCTGGTATCCCCAGTTTCTATCTTTTACTGTCTATTCTTTATATAATTTTCCAGTTTCTCTAGAATAAGCAAATATAACTACTGTGTAATTAACATTTACTTTGTATATAACAAAGAGACCAAAAAAATTAAAATCACAATTATTCCATTAAACCTTATAAAGTTAAATGATTAAAATAGCCCACACAGATTTACTCAGATCAGGATTCACATACCATATTCAAGTCCAGTATACAACTTTGTCTCTTCCAAGGACACCATACTTGGTACCCTGTATAAAAACAAGAGTGCTTATATGTATTAATAATACCAATAAGAAGGATTAAAGAGAAAAAATGTCATTGCCACAATGTTTAAATCAAAACAAAGATATTATAACAAACACAGGTCTTCCCATCTTCCATACTTCAATTCTTTACTCTATCCATCTGAAGATTTATGCTCTCTTTTACCAGAAAGGACAATGTATCAGCAAGGACAATATTACTCATCTTAAAGAAAATGTTAATTTAATGACTTGGTGTTAGGGGGATTCAGTGCCCAAATGAGCATAGTACTGATACTCGATATTTAAGCGTAAAAGCTTAAATCTCGTGATAAACATTTATACACTTATACAAAGAAAAGTCAGCATTGTAATGGCACAATGAAGGTTAAATTAGTCAACAAAAACCCACAGTTAAATTTTATTATAGAATGTATAGTAGACAGGCTTCTCTAGATAATCATTACCCCTTCACTTAAAACCAGCTAAAATGATCTCTCCTACCACGTGCAGTAAAATACCACTGCTTTTGAAGATGTTCAGATATAAAAACACTGCATTTCCTAATTAAAGATCTGTCACAAAGAATTATATGACCAGAACAAACCAAACTAATTAAATTAATTAAACAGTTAAAAGTCACTTTTTAGGTATGTAAGAACAGATTTTATTGGGTAATACAAACCTTTGTATCTGAAACCTAAATTTTCTTCAATGGAAAACATACTTTAATTTTCAACATTTTATGCCAAAATGAGATTTGATTCACTAAGTTTTTACAAAGAGATAATACTTTCTATGATGAGAAACATAGGCACAAATGCCAAAGAAACATGGGGCAAGCATATCTAACACTGGACATATTAGTAATAAACAGAAATTTTATAGTCATTACCCATCACTCATGAATTACACAGTCTTGTAATAACAAAACACTTTTAAAATGAACATGCCATTGCTTCTCAGTCTTTTTGGCTACGATCAAGAGTAAAATGAATATATACGCATTTATATTATATTTTAAGTTAAGTACATTATCTTTCCTTAATATTTGGTATTTATAAATTCTGAGAATTATCAAAATGGGAAAAACATTAAGATTTAAATGCCAATTTTTAACATGTTCCTCCCCATAATCTAGTGCCTAGGATGGCAACAATACAGTCTAAAATTTCAAAATAAAGCCTAACAGAATATAAACAAAAAGTGGTAATAGTTCATAATATAAAATGCTAATTTGCTTTTCAGAGACTTTCAAGTTCAAATTAAAATTCTTAAAATCTAATTATCATTCTATACAAGCTTCAACCTCTGACAGCTTACAATCTTGGGTATTTGGTAAAATTTTGCAGGATTAAAATATATGTGCATCCAGAATCTAGTCAGTAAAAATAAAATTGGATTTCTTTAAAATGAACTTCAACATTGAGTCCAGCTTGTCTACTAAAATTACATTTCACCACCAAAGAGAAAAGGGCTATGCTCCAGTAGTAACAAACATTAAACGTAAGACCACTGCTCACCTCCAACCCCTACGACCCTGGAAGAGCATGGGGAAGTGCTTATCATGAGCTATCACATGACAGGGCATCTTTCATCACTGCTGCTATAAATATAAGCAGCTTTCTAAAGTGGGAACACAACTGAATTGTCATACCCAGTCCATACCTACACCAAATAATACTGAACCAAGCATGCCTTTTAATTATTCTCAAAAAATTACTCTTACAAAGCAACATAAAAAAGCAACCTGTAGCAAACTATTCTGAATAATTTTTACTATATACACCCCCCACCCCACCCCCCAAAAAAACAACCCTATGAAACAAAAGACTATCAGTTAGGAATTTGCAATGTTTTTCATGTATGCATCTCTGACCCTAGTAACACCAATTACACTGTAATAACATTTAAAAACAAGTTTCATCTATTATTTTAATTATTTTAAAATATATCAGCATGTATGAGATTTTTAAGTATTAAGTAATACATTTAAATAAAAAATTAGTGAGGCTTTTATTTTGTAAATCTAAATTTAAAAAATAACACATCTTCCATAATTCAAGTGTATAGAAGGCATCTGGTTAGACATATATTGCAGCTTTACTTTATTTGTTCTTTGTTCTTATCCATCACAAGTTCCTTTTATGCTTATTTATCAAAGATTCAGCTTCAATTAATCTTTTATTATCTAACAAATCAATTAAACTCCAATTGGATTGATGTTTTACACTAAATATTTCTCAGCAAGTATAAATACATATTTATATTAAATATTTCTTTTGATCTTTAGATTAATTTTCTGAAAGAAACCTCTATTCATTACCTAAGTAAGATTTTATGCTTATATCTCTTTATGGCCACATTATAAGTCTATGTGTGCAGTACCCTCTAATACTTAATACTGCTCTTGTAACTTTTAGTTAAGTACATAATCTTAGCTGAATAGACTTAAAATGTTAATACTTAAATTAAATAAGTCAATTCCATCACACCCCTACCCAAGTGAAATGCATTCTATTCATTCACTGGTTCATTTTACAAACACTAACATAAAATTACCTAGGAACCAATTAAAATTCTGACAAGTGATTTCAACCAACATATTATAAATAATACCATCTATACAATAATAAAATTAAACTAGCTTCATAGCAATTAAATATTACCAGGCCACCTAATTTATAACAAAATGTATTCAACATGTATGATACTAGAAACAAGACAAAAAACCTTTAAGTTTCCCACAACTATGTTATTTGTACCAATAGATGGCAATCTTCTTTATATTTAATTAGGGTAGGACTGAAATCACTGGTGGGAAAGAAAAGATGGTGAAAAAAAGAAATTTACTAATAACATAAAAAGAAACTATACAACTCAAACCAAATATGCAAATGGAGGCTAGGTTAATTGTCATGAAATAAGAGCAAACAATAATAATTCTTCATGTCATTAAGTGAAAGAATGAGTTACCCTTTTAATAATCCCTTCCCTCCCAAATGAAAACAAACATAAAAGGTTTAAAACTAAGCAACTAACACATATTTCCCAATCAAGATTACAACTATTTCACTAGAGACAAATGGCCTATTTCTGTGTTCTATTATTCAATTCAATCCTGGGCATCAGTAACAGCAATAAAAAGAAATGAAAAGCTGGCTCTTACTCCACCATGTGAACAAAAGGTTGCTAAGATAAATTTTACATAGTGTTAGATTTAAAATTACTGCTAGGTTTAAAATTACTGCTGAGTATAAGAACTATTTCCACGTCGGACACACAAACTTTAAGTCAATGAAAACATCAGAAGGTGAAATAAGGAGAAAACAGGATTACTCACCGTGGAGTAGTTAACTGTTTCCTTTTCTGTGTGCAGCTCCCCCAGCAGAGCTGGGTAGTTCCCTGGAGGTGCCAAGAGAGGTTAGCTAGCCCTGCCCCTCATCGCATAACAACACATCCTTTCACATATTAATGAAATGGTCTCAACTCTCAGACCTTAAGTATGAAATTTTTTTTGGGGGGGGGGGGAGGGAGGAGTTAGTAAAAGCTGAGATCCTAAGAATGATTTAACTAAGAATGATTTAACAGGTCTATCAGAGAAAGGGGGCACAAAGTAAAGAAGAAATATTTCAGATGAAAAATTGTGACTCCTCTACCTTGAGTAACCCTGTTTTTATACATGTTTTTAGTTGTATGCATTCTGTGACAGCTGGAGTGGACTGTAAAAGGAGAAGTTAATGCCGATTTGAGGATTAAAGTTAAGTGTCCAATATTCCTGTGTGACCCTGGAAAGACAACCCAACTTCCATGTCTACAAAGGTAGAACTGTGAGTATAAACTATACCACAAATATTTCTATTAAATCATTAACTAAAGGTTCCAAGAGCAAAATAAAGAGGTTCCATTTTACCATTAATTCAGCAACCTTAGTATCTAACAAAACTTAAAAATTAAAATCATACTGAATTTTAAGAATTTACCCTTAGTTACCATTAAGGGACCTTATTTTACCTATCATTTGTGACACTAAAATTTATAGTATGAACAAGGTACTACTACTTAGTAACCCTACATTGAGAAAGAACAAAAAGTACAACGTGGGTACCATTAGGTGTATCACTAACTTTAAAATTAGTAAGCATTTTATTTTTTGTCTCTAATCACATAGTACAGAAATCTGGTTTTCACAATTAGTAGCCATTTCCCTGAAAAATGAGATTTCAAGACCAACCACTCTATGCTCGTGTACTTTATTAGGAACTAAGTTAAGTTTTCTTACAAGGAAACTCAGAACTGAACTAAGGTGTCCAGTTTCTCATTACTGCAATTTTCCAAAGACAAATACTATTAATACACGCACAAGGCAAACTTAATGAATGAACTGACAACAACAAAATAAATTAAAGCACCTAGAATATTTTACCTAATTGAAATTTATTTAAGAAAAATAAAAATATAAGCTTAAATTAAAAAAAAAAAAAGATGTTTGAGCTGCTATATGCTTCCAAAAACTGCTCTGGTATTTCAGAAAATGCACAATGTACCATAATACAACAGCCAAATTATGTATTAATAAGAGTGACTTCCTCAACAATTTTAAGCATTACATTAAAGCATTTGTCACAATTATGCATTTCTTTTTTCTCCTTCACCTGGTACATTTTACTGTTTCCTTTGGAGTAACAATGTCTAAAGTAGTTTTCTTTTCATCTACTAGCTTCCAATTGACCTGCTGATAATCATTTAATTAAGAATTATGCTACAGATTTTCTTTCCTCACACCAGGCAGTGTGATTTAGTATCACAGAATATGGTATCATCAATTGAAATTATTTAGTTTTTTCAAACCAATTTACACTGAGGTTTTAATAATTACTGACCTACAAGTATATTAAAATAAGCATTTTAGAAATTGAAAATGCTAAGTTTACTTTGATACTTTGATAAGAACTAATTTATTATCTTCTAAAAAAAGCTAAAATGTTATAGAAAAATAATTAAATATAAAAAGGCACACAATACCAAAATAAATTAAAATTTTGAATGGAAGTGATACCAGAGAGAAATTCATTTTAAAGAAAAGAATTCTATTAAGAACTATTTAAAAACCCAAGGAAGACTTTATAAACTCCCTGTTTTGGCAATTAAAAGGCAATAGGCTGCTTATTCTTTAATTCTACTCTGTATAATCATTACCATGCATAGGCATATCTAACTACAAATATGTATTAATCACAGATTAAAATAGAAGCTTTTCATTGTTTTCTATTTTATTTCTTATGTATTACTAAATACAAGAAAATATTTTATATGTATAAATATATATTTATATTAAATATAATTTTTACTCTATTATAAAAACTTTTCAGTCTAAATTGTCTTAACTCTTCAACATTTCTGGAAAAAACTATAAAGGGGAAAGCCGGGATGGCTCAGTGAGTTAAGTGCTTACTTGTAGCCCCAGGGACAGAGGATCGAATCCTGGCCCCGGCCTATGCAGACCCATATGCTGAACTGGGGAGTGCCCCCAGTACGGTTCTCACTGGGGTAAGACCCCGGCCCAGTTTCTGCCCAGTGCAGCCCCGCACCCACCTGTGGAATGAAACTATGTGGAACAACCCAACATATGGAGACTATTCTGGGCCTTCCCCCTTCTCTCTGTCTCTGTATCTCTCTCTCTCTCTCTCTCTCTCTCTCTCTCTCTCTCTCTCTCTCTCTCTCTCTCTCTCTGTCAAAAACAATAAAAATTAAAAAAATAAAGAATAAAAAGTCTATAAAGGATAGTCAAAATCAGTTTTATAGCTTATAATGTATAGTAATGTAGGCTAAAAAATTACTGGTTTGTAACCCATGGCATTAATAAAATTTTATAACATGTTATTCTTTTCCTTATTGAAAATGCATTTTATTATATATAAACTTAACTGGCTTTATATAACCTAGTATATGGAACTTCTGTCCTGATGCACATTTACTCCAAAAGATAAGACTTTGCTTCAATTCACTATTATAGTGCACATGGCATAAGTATGGTTACATGCTGATATAAACTGCAACAGAAACCTCTAAACTTCCTGAGCTTACCCTTTAGCAGTACAGTACATCCTAATGATCACCCAATACTAAAGATCTTCTTTCTAATCATAATACACAGAAAATACTTGCTTTAGCTCTTAAATTGGTTTAAATAACCACACTTACTGTCAACGCACTCAAACACAGCTAAATTTACTAATGTATTATCACATATGAAATCACATCTTAGCATGCCACAAGAGTGAAGTTCTTAATGTACTACATACTGTAGAGATGATGGGGAAAATCAAAACCATTTCTGCAGGTTTCATTTTAAAATACTGTTTAAAATCAATCTCTCTTAACAAAATTAATTTTGGTAAAATTGTTCTTATATCAAACTATAAAACTTTGATGAAAAACAAAAGTTCTTTAAAAGAATTCAGTGAATTCCTGGATAAACTTAAAATAGATTTCCTTACCTGAAATGACCCTAACGCGTCCCTCTTAAATCTAATGAGCAATCTATAAAGTTCAATGCCTAGGAACAGTTTTTAGATTGAACAAGTGGGAATTATGAAAACATGTTAACTCCAAACAACAATTATATAAAATATGGGAAAGACAAGCAAACCACATTTTAAAATTCCCCTTAAAACTTTTTAAGATTTTTTTTGCAGGGAAACCAGGATGGCTCAGTAGGTTAAGTGTTCACTTTGCAGCCCCAGGGAACCGAGGATCAAATCCTGGCCCTGACCTCGGCCCATGCAGACCCATATGATGAACTGGGGAATGCCCCCAGTTCGGTTCTCACCGGGTGAGAGCCCGGCCTAGTTCCTGTCCTGTGCAGCCCCACACCCACCTGTAGAATGAAACTATGTGGAAAAACCAATGATGTGCAACTATGGAGACTGTTCTGGGGCCTCTCCCTTCTGTCTCTGTATTTCTCTCTCTCTGTCAAAAACAATAAAAATAAATCTTTAAAATAAAGATTTTTGTTGTAAATAACAAATAATTCTCCGTTTGTTTTTTTTGAGGGGGCAGGGGTTCATTTATTTTTATGTGATTTTCATTAAATTGCTCAGCAATAAGATGTTTGTTCAGGTTGACAGAAAATTATCTAAGATGGTATACTGAAACTAGTAGCTATCTACTTAGTAAATCACATCAAGTTACACATTGCTGAGTGCATTTAAATTCAATTTTTTCAACTTAAATGGTGGCACTAACAATGGTCTAAATCAAGACATTCATTCAAAATAATAATACTCTGAAAAGCACTGAAATTCATAAAAGTAACTTGGTACATCTAAAAAATTCAATCATAATGAATAAATAACATTGAACAAAATTTTATTAGGAAATACCCCAGATATTTTTGCTACAAAATCCTTAACATTGATTTCAAACAAAAAAAAATTTTTTTTATTTTTTAGTGTATTTATCTTAACTCAATAAAGTAACACATGAACTTAAATATCTCCAAGTTCATATTTTAAAACTCATTAACATTGAAAGTTATTCTGGTACCATATGAAAATCGGAATAAGCCTTAAAGTTTATAGATCTAAATTGTGCCTCAGGTATTTCTGGCCTAACAATGACAAATGGTTAAAGTGATACAGAAACAACACAAATAATAACAAAACCAGTGCCTCATTATGTGACTAAGACTTAAAATACACGCCAAATGGCAAAACAGTGAAATATGTAAAGTAGTTATTTTTACTTACAAGTTAGTAACCGGCTCTCCTTTCAATGGAGGTAGGAGGTTTCCTGAGCCAATTAAACAGTTGTGCACTATTGTCAGACTCTGTAGAACATCATCTCTAGAAAAGATAAAAGGTATGTCACGTTTTACAAGACTCTAAATCCCAATTTAACAAAAGAAACGAGTCTAGTGTGAAGTACAAAACAATTTTTATCAAGTAGGGATACACAACACTAAGGCAAAGAAATGGCAAACATCTCAGTTCACCCACTTAATAATGCAAGGTAATTAAACAAGTATTTATTGGTAATACTAGACCAGCTATATTTAAACAGGCTCGAAAAAATCTCAAGTAACAACTGCCCTTTGTGAAGCAATTCTAAATTCAATCTCCTGTTTACCTGAAGATCACTGCCACTAACAAAAATGAAAAAACAGTATTATAGAAGATCTTCCAGCATATTCCATTTTTTAAAAATGGACTCACTAACCATGGTCGACATAAGTCATTCATCTTCCTTCAAGCACACGTTCACTGAATTTGCTATTAAAATTCCCTGATATTTGACAGAATAATTTCCTTCTTATTTTAGGAACTTCTAAAGATTCAAACTGCATAAGTCTAATGGTCTCAAATAACTGTTGCTTATTAGAGCCCCCAGAGAAGTATGCTCAGCATTGATGAGATGCACTAAAAACTGCACCGCCTGCAGCCGGCATTGGTCAACAGAAAGCACCCAATTCTTCTCCACAACAGTGCCCGACCCCATGTTGCAAAACTAATGCTTCAAAAGTTGAATGCACTAAAAACAAACTAAAAGTAAAAAACATTCCATTTAAAATGTTTAAAAATTATGACAAAATTTGTTATACAACACTATTATATGATTTTCTAATTACTTACGGCAACATTCAAAACCTATATTGAAAATACATCAAATACATAACAGAAAAAAGAAAAGGCACAAAATGATTTTAGTCTGCAACCATTTAACACTGATTGATTATAAAACAGGCATGTGTGACCTACAGCCCAGGACAGTTTTGAATGAGGTCCAACATAAATTCTTAAAACATGAGATTTCTTTTGCAACTTTTTTTTAAAGCTCATCAGCTATTGTTAGCGTCAATGTATCTCTCTCTATGTGTAGACCAAGACCACCAATGGTACCCAGAGAAGGAAAAGGTGGACACAGCTGATATAAAAAAAAACCAACCTAGACATTTCGAGTTCTCCATCTCCACAGTGCTGGAGTTTGATGAGCTCAGGATGAAGAAATGAGTCCAACAAATAGAAGGCAAAAGCCACTTCATCATTAGAAGGAACATGCCACTGGATTCCCAGATTCCATAAGTCCCCTGGTTTGCCCCAGTCCTAGAAAAGAACAGCATTGGTTCAGCTGGTTGAGAAGTTGAAAGGAACATATATACATAAGTTAAATGGCTTAAACAAATATGTATAATTAATCCAAATTTAGGGTGGTAGCAAATGCATAAAAAAATAATGGTGGGAAAGCTGGGATGGCTCAGCGGGTTAAGTGCTCGCTTTGAAGCCCCAGGGACCAAGGATCAAATCCTGGTCCCGGCCCATGAGGACCCACATGCTGAACTGGGGTCCGCCCCCAGTTCGGTTCTTGCCGGGGCTTATGTGGGAGGCTCCCGGCCCAGTTCCTGCCCTGCAGTTCCTGCCCTGCGCAGCCCTGTGTCCACCTGTGGAGTGAAACTATATGGAAAACTAATGTCAACTGTGGACACTGCTCTGGGCCCTCCCCCTTCTCTCTGTCTCTCTCTGTTTCTCTCTGTCAAAAATCAATAAAATAAATCTTTAAATAATAATAATAATAATAATAATGGCATGAAAACATCTATATTACCACTCCTAAAAATAGGTCTCCCTGAAGAGCCACTTAAATATTAGTTTACTCTAAGAGCAACAATAAATTTATGTGAGGTATTGAGTTCCGCAATAAAATTATATGAACTTCAGAGGTTAGATATGGCATACCAAGTCATTTCACACAAAAAAACAGAAAAGAAAACATGTTGGCTCCAGCTGCACAAATATGCTGCACAAATTTAAAATATTCCAGGAGTGCCCTTCTAGTTGCTAGATGAGATGCTGCTCCATTCATAAATCACTTAATAAAGCCAATTAGATCTTCAAAACAAACAAACATTCCATTAGTTTTATAATCCACTTTAAAAAAGAAGTGACACCTTTACACATAAGGGAAAAAAACATACTTTAAATCCCTTACAAAAATAATCCAATATATGCCTGAATCCTAAGTTATTAAAAATGCTTGCCTTGATAGGAAAATATTCAGAAGGAGACTTGTCAAAGCCACCTGGAACACTGCAGTATTCTGTAGGGTAGATAAGTGTAGTAGAACGAAGAAGGTGATGCAAAAGGTTACAAGACAGAGTGTAACCCTGCTTACAGGTTAAATGTAAGGTTCTCTGGAGAATCTTTACAAGTTGCTCCCTGTAAAGAAGCAACTTTTTCCCATCCACTCGAGTAATCTAAAAAGAAGGAACGGTTGAACATATTCAGGTTAAAAGATCAAGAATCAATAATTACTGCAAAGGTCAATGTTTGGCCACTAAAGTAGCCTAAAGTAATGTGTTTCTTAAAATGACTTTACCATTTTCAAATTTTAATTATATTCTAACAATTAATTAATATCAAAACATTTTCAGAGTATGGGCTCTCATGTGCTATGCTACAGTAACCATCCTCTGTCCTTTAGTTTCTGAACTAACCCATAAAAGAAACTGAAGTTTGACTGATGGTCAAACTCAGAATGTAGAGGGGGAAAAAGACAGAATTGCCAAATCTGATACTTTTCAATTAATCAAACACTCACATTAGAATCAATCAATAAAAAGTCAAGTATAGTATTGAATATGAAGTAATCAGCAATTATCACACTCCTTTGATAATAAAATGACATTATCTTTTTTTTTTGCAGACATCAAGAAATATGTGCAGTTTAAGATTTTTCATGTTTTAGTGTCAAATTATTTCAAAAGAATAAATCCTAAAAGCAGGCCAATACTTTCATAATAATATTTCCTTATTCCAAAGATTTACAGTACCTCAGACAAAAGCTGTAGATTCCACAGTAACTCCTTGTCTAGCTCTTCTTCATTTAACACATCATCATCTAAAAATGGCAAAATCAAATCAGGGAAAAAATGCATCATTTAAAATATTTATATTTAATGCTTCCAATAGCTGAAAAAAGTCACTTTTCGGGAGACTTCACTCCTTCTGTATGAAGCTGAACCTCTTTCAGAGGAGGTGGAAACTCAATTTTCGAGAAAATAAACACACCAACCAAGGTGCTTGACCCTCCACATTATCACAAAAGAACATATTTTTTAAAGATCTGTTTTATTTTTATTTTATTTTATTTTTGACAGAAAGAGAGAGAGGCACAGAGACAGAGACAGAGAGAGAACTGAACTGTGGGAACTCCCCAGTTCAGCATGTGGGTCCGCCTGGGCCGGAGCCGGGATTCGATCCTCGGTCCTCAGGGCTTCAAAGCGAGCACTTAACCCGCTGAGCCATCCCGGCTTTCCCAAGAACATATTTTTTATGGCAATCTCTGAATGGTTCTTGTACGTGTGAAAATATTAATAAAGTAAAATTCCTAAGGTACCTGTCAACATAGTAATACCTTATTTTGAACAATTTTCCTAAAAATTACTAAAATTAAAATATTGCATAGCTCAAAGAATCTGTTTTCATCAATAGAGTTCTAGAAACCAAGAGAAAATTTTAGCTAATATTGTAAAGGCAGAATAACCTTATGACTTACTCATTGTAAGCTGAGTGATAACACTGCAACAGTGGGGAACAAACAGCTTCAAAGATTCCTCTGGGCAGCACTGAAAACATATTGTAATAAAGTTTTTTTTGAAAGGCACATATATTTAAGTCACAAACTATACAGTAGCACTATTTTCAGTGGCAAATAAGAGCTATAAGCAGCTACTGAAAGAACTATGTATTTTAAGTATAACAAACACATCTAATACAATTAACCACATAAACTTGTTGGTGACTGATTTGTTAATGCATCAGTCCCAAAAAACCCACACTCACCTTTACAGCAGCACGGCACATATCTGCTACCATACGGCCTGCTACTCTGGTTTCAAATATATGTGAAATAGAAAAATTAAAAACCTTCTGAAGGGCCACCTGTTAAGGTATGTAAAAAATAAAAATGTCTAATCAGCACTTCAAGGAAAATTAAATATCTTATAAAACATTTTTAAAAATATGCTCAGACTACACTACAAGTAACTGAGTAGAAAACTTTTAGCCATCGTAATTTATAAGGATTTGCTTAATAATTTTAAATTCATGTCTACAAACAATCTTTGTATAAGACCCTAACGTAAATAAAACATTTGAGGCTCAAGATTTTATTTGCTACAGAAACACTAATCACAAGATTAGAGCTCTTGGAAGCAAATACAATTTAAGTATCTTGTTGGCTAATCCAAAATAACAAAGAAAATTTTTTAGAATATCTAATATTCATATTTTATCATTCTATTACAAACTATAAACATTTTCATCTAAAAGACAAAGCAACCTATTTAATTTTATAATGAAGTCACAGAATTTTAATTGCTAAACGCAAGAATGAGCTCTAGACGTGAATTAATAATGCTAAAAAATTATAAACAGTTCCATTCAAAACAGTTTGGTTAAGAGAGTTATGTTAATTTAGTTATACTCAATCTTAGTAAATATTTCATGCAACTGTAAAACAGTTTAGCTTTTTAACCAGGATAAACAAATTGAACACTGATAATTGCAGAAGGAAGAAGAAACAGAAAGTGTGGCCTTAAAGACCATGCTGTACCTAACAGGTATCAACCAATAACAAATGAGAGTTGACTTTTTTTAAAAAAGATTTATTTTATTGTTTTTGACAGAGACAGAGAGAAACAGAGAGAACGAGGAGGGCCCAAAGCAGTCTCCATAGTTGTACACCATCAGTTTTCAACATAGTTTGTGTTCCACACAGGTGGGCGGGGGCCACACAGGGCGGAAGCTGGGCTGGGGGCCTCCCACATGGGAGGCACACCCCCTGGGGTCAGGGGCCAAGTGGGGTAGGGGGTAAAGGTGGAGGGTAGAGGATGAGCAAGAACTGAACTGGGCACCTCCCCCATGGGAAGCACACCCCAGTTGAGCATATGGGTCTGCACAGGTAGGGGCTGGGATTCGATGCTTGGGGGCCTGCAAAGCATGCGCGTAACTCTCTGAGCCATCCCAGATATCTGAGAATGCCTTGTGAGGACAAACTATTTCTCACTCATCATAGTTGGCCTGAATTTTTATATTTAGGACTTAATTTATATCATGTGATGGCACAAAAAATTTCTAAAACTTTTCTCCCAAATAATACTTAATTGTAAATTTTAAAAATACAATGAATTCTTGTTATTTGTACTAATATTGCATAAAGTTGCTGTGAGCACTGAACTATCAAATACTAAATTGTTAGCTAACAAAACCAATGTTTCTAGGAAAAATACAAGGATTATATATCTAAAAGCTTCTGGTTACATTTTCATTAACTGATAAATTTTTTTTTACGCATGTTTCAGTTTAAAGATACCTTATTTAATATATATTATTGATTCGTTAATACTTAACTCAAAGTCAATGGCACTATGCCTAAACAATGGCTCATGCCTGAACAAAGCTTACCTAAAACATTATTTTTCTTCATTAGACACATCATAACTCTCTTACACCTAGAACACTAGACAGTGCTTCAGCACTACTTTTGGGAGTCATTTTAAACAGCAAAATTAGGGGAAGCCAGGATGGGTTCAGTGGGCTGAGCGCTCACTTTGCAGCCCTGGGAACTGAGAATCAAATCCTAGCCCCGGCCCGGGTGGACCCATGTGCTGAACTAGTTCAGTTCTCACTGGGGTGAGACCCGGCCCATTTCCTGCCCTGTGCAACCCTGCGCCCACCTGTGGAGTGAAACTATGTGGAAAAACCAATGATGTGCAACTATGGAGACTGTTCTGGGCCCTCCCCCTTCTCTCTGTCTCTGTTTCTGTTATCTCTGTCTCTCTCTCTCTCTCTCTTTCTCTGTCAAAAACAATAAAAATAAATCTTAAACAGCAAAATCATCAACAAAAAGTACAAAAATGTGAAAAACCTGGCAATAGACACAAAAAGGACATTTGTTTACAGAACAAGAGCTGAAATAAGAAGACACAGTGTCCATCACCTTATTCACTTCAGCTGGGAACGTGTGCAACTCAGACATTTTGCCACTTTTACACATCAGCACAAAAGTGCTGCAAAAATTGATTTAAGGGTTGCAAATAAATTTTAGTAAGTGAATTTGCAAATATAGAATTTGTAAAAAATAAAAATCAACTGTATATCTTTTTCAAACTTTAGTATAGAAATAAAGGATAAATTGGAATTCATACACACACTCTTAAAGTAAACTGAAGTTCAGTATTTAAAACATTAAACAAAACTCAAAGATTGAAATTTAATTTTTTGTAGCAATGCATTCTTACCATAAATATTTCTTTGGAACATTGCGTAAGGATTGTACTAAACGTAGAAGACAAACCTAATTCAACTAAACTCTCCAAGTGAGTCATTTTCTCAGTTTCTGTCTCTTCTCTCGTTTGCTCCAATGTGCTACTTTCTATAAGTCCAAAGCATCTAAAAAATGCAAAGAAAATATAATTTTAGCAACTAAAAGCTGGTTGAACAGCTCTGATGAAGATTAGATAAATACTATCACGGCTATGCAAGTGATAGCTCCTTAACTGATAACATGGCTTACAAATCAGTTATCCTTTTGTAACTTCAGAAGCATTATTTAGGTAGTAGTTAAATACAGGTTGCAATACAGGGTGAGATAAAAAGGTGCTGGGACAGGATATTCCTTTGAATGTCAATAAAGGGCAGGTCTGGGGTATATGCTCACCTGTCCATAAACTGTAAGACGAAATCCTCAAATTCAGCTGTAGCTGAACAAAGTTCTCGTTCTACCTTTAACACATAAATGTGGAGAAAAATTAAAAATAGCCTCTGATTTTTTTCCTCTGAACTCAATTACAGTCTACAAAACAGATATTAACACTATATTATTATACTGCACACTGTGGAAAACAGTTCCATCAATTTAGAATAACTCAATCTACTATTTTCCCAAAATCAAAATAGGAGTTAATGTTTTATAAGCGCCAAACCAGAAGTTAATAAGCATCCATTTTTATTATCAATTCCATTTTTCAAACACTTTCAAACTAGTAGTGTATGTGTTTAAAGCATTATCTCTCACTACTTGAACATCCAAATGACAACAGTCAAGTAGTTAACATGCTTGCCTTAAAGAAAATAGGTCTGAAAGACCCAGATAGTAACAAAGAAAATTTATCTTCATCAAATATCAATCCCCCAACAGACTTATTAACGTAAGATGAAAAAACAAAAT
>PVKE010012341.1:0-38514 GCA_004027555.1 Craseonycteris thonglongyai | reverse complement strand
GAGAGAGAGAGAGAGAGAGGGGCGGTTTGGTTCCTGCAGAGTGCATGGCCCCACATCCACCTGTGCGGAATGAAACCATGTCACAACTAATGATATACAACTATGGAGACTGCTCTGGGCCCTCCCTCTTCTCTCCCTCTCTTGCTCTATCTCTCTCACCTTCTCTCAAAAAAATAATTAAAAGCAATAAGAAGTCTGTGAAGAATTTTAAGTGGGAAAACTTGAGTAATGAGATTATATTCAAAATAGAAGAGGAATGTTCAAACTTTTGGCTTCCCTAGATCACCTAGGAAGAAAAAGGAGCATTGTCTTGGGCCACACATAAAATACACTAATAGTAACTGATGAGCTAAAAAATAATCACACACACACACAAAATCTCATAATGTTCTAAGATAGTGTACGAATTTGTGTTGGGCCGCATTCAAAGCTTTACTGGGCCGCATGCAGTCCATAGGCTGTGGGTTGAACAAGCTTAGATTATAATTTGAGGTGAGAGCAGGTTAGGTCTCAGGTTAGTTGGTAAAAAACTAGAATCACAGTCTTCGAAGAGGAGGAGAAAGTCATTCAGAAAAGTAACAACAGCTTCAATTTGATTATGGAGTAGAGAGAGACACACATAGATTATGGAGGCAGATATGACAGAAATAGTCAAATGAGTTCCTGAAAGGAGACAAAGGGTAGGTGATAAAAAAAGAATCTAAGATGATGCCAAGGGATTGGGCTGGGTTGAATATGCAGATGATAATGCCATTAACCAAGGCATCTGAGGTCATGGGAACATTAAAATGGAGATTTCTATTAGCATGTTGGACATAATATGATAGCCCTGATGAGTGACTGGATATATTTATCTGGAGGTCACTAACTTATACTTTGTTGGTTAAGTCATAGGAGAAGATGAGAATGTATATAAGCAAGAGGTAATAAAAGAAGGAAAGATGGTTTAGGGAAGAGTTTCTGGGAAAGAAACTATTTCTCATTTGTATGATACTTTTCACATTGAGAAAATAAGTAGAGGCTTGAGGGAAAGCTTTTATGCTTTTCTTTATCTAAATAAAAAGTAAACTTGGCACATAGAATAATTTCTAAAAGAGAGAGAAATTTTAAGAATAATCGATTAAAAACATTTTGCCACTGATTACTTACATATATAAAATGCAATCTATATTTAAGATGCTAGTGGGCTTATATAAAGAGTAATGTTTCATATAAGAGGCTAACATTATTTTGAACACTTGGAGCTTTAAATGTTCATAATATGCATATTTAAATATATTCTTATATTATATATGACACATTTACATACTTACCATGTCACTATCGTACTCTTCTATTGAAGATTTATTTTTAGAAATACATTTCATATTCCCATAAAAAGGAGAAACTAAATCATAAAAATACAAAGTTAGTGTTTATAGTCTAACTAGTACTCTCACACATACACACAAAAAATCAGAATTGATTACTTTTTTCCATTGTTGAATGTGGAGAAAAGGCCCAGGTAAGAGATTAGCTTTTGCTTGTGGAGTCTTGCATTTCAAACACTAAATTTTCCTAACAACCTATTATAGATATAACAAACATAAGGTATAAAAATGTCACTTTCTAATAAAGCCAAAGGTTAAAATTGTATTCATCTATGGCCTCACTTTTATTAATATTGAAAATTTAAGAATTGGTTATCATCCGGTTGCAACAAGTTATTGGAAAAATCAGTAGTATACATAGAACTCAGAAACACCATTTGGGGGAGGTTTATTCATTCTAACTAGTTTTCTTTTCATTCATTCAATAAGAACCTACTGAGCACCCATAATGTGCCATAATCTATGAGTGGATATGACATAATGACACCATCCTTGCATTCCAGGAATTAATTCTTTTGATGAGAAGATGAGATATGTTCCCAAGTTGCTATTATGATTGGACATGCAGGCTGGGTTCTGTACAACTTCAGAGGGGGCCATTCATTCACATAAAGGCTACCATGTAGCCCTGGAGTGATCCCCAGCCAATTGGCATCCCCATTTCCCTGGTCACAGGGATTAGTTCAGATCTGAGCATGTGACCCAACCAAAGCCAATGAAATGTGAAGAGGTATTTGCTGGAACTGCTAGGGAAAAAAAGTTCCCTCTCTGTTCCTGAGAGCTACCAAAACAAGCCCGTTTTCTTTCTGGCTGAGGGGGTGTGAGGCTGAGGTCGGGAATTGCCTCAGCTCTTTTGTCACTGGGAACTATGAGCCTGAAGTTGTTGATTTCCATCAGGTGGAGCCTGAGGAGGAAGGCAGCAACAAGGGGGGCTGAGTAGGGGAGGAAGCCCCCAGGTCCTTTGTGACAACATGGGAGCAGTGGAGCAAGCCTCTTCCAAAGCCAGGACTAACTCAGCTGCATAAACCCATAAATCCCCCTTTATGGCTTAAACCACAATGAGTGAAATTTGTGAGGAATGTGTATTTATTTAAGCATTTATTTTTATTAAAGTATAATTGACATACAATATTATATAAGCTTTAGATATACAATATAGTGATTTACTATTTGTACATCTTATGATGTGATCACCACAGGAAGTCTAACCATCTCTCCCCTTAATATCTACTACTGATGGATAGTGACAGCTATTGTTGACTATTGAGTGGGATTTCTTGTCACAATGGCAAGAATCCTGACATAGTCACCAATGCTAATACCTGCCCTGGTATGTAATGTTTGTGCCTACAGTATCTGTGGGTCATGTTCTTCCCGATGTGGATTCCAGCTTAGGGTAAGAGGGATCCCAGTGGGGTCAGTGAAAGAATGGATACATTCAACCTCTTTGAGATCTTGACTTGTAAGTGTAGAGGCGGAGCCAACTGCTTCCCAGTCCATGAGTTCTCCTTTGGCCTGATGTGAACATGATGACTAAGAAAACAGATATTTAAAGGAAGTATTTAATATTCAAAGATGCCTTGACATGACCCTCCTAGATCTGGAGGTTTGTTTTTTTTATATCCTCAGTGACACATAGGAATGTGTTTAGCATTCATGTGATATTTGATAAAGATGTGCTTAAATATATTTTGATTTTAATGTGATTAAATATACATAATATAAATTTACCACCTTAATCATTTTTGAGTATACAGTGGCTTTGAGTACATTGACAATGTTGTACAACCATCACCACCATCCATCTCTAGAACTTTCTCCTCATCCCAAATAGGAACTCTGTCCCCAATTAATTAAAACACCCTCTTCTGCTGCAGTCACTGATAACCTCTGTTCTAGTTCCTGTCTCTATGAATTTGCCCCTTCTAGGTACTTCTATCATAATTATTGCGTGTAATCACATAATATTTGTTCCTTTGTGTCTTATTTCACTTAGCATAATATTCTCATCCATGTTATAACATAAAGGCTTCCTTTGAAATGTATTTCTCCCGCTTACACCTCTAAGAGTATTTAATTCTGCTGCTCAAAAACTAACAGTAAATACTGGGTTAATTTTTTATAAGACTTAGAACATACTCAGGAACTGACACATATTTAGGACCCACAAGGGACCAGGCAACATATAGTATTAAGCCTTTTACAGACATTACATTATTTAGTATTCACAACCCTAACAGTTGTATTACTTGCAGAGACCCAGAATGGCAAGCTTGCATGATACTCTAAGAATATGATCCCAGGTTTTTCTGACACAGAACAAACACATGCTTTTCCCATTTGTCCACATTGTAATGTCCCACATACTCCAAATTAGAGAACTTCTAACCATAAACCTATTTGTAGTTTTTGGATAGCTTTAGATTACCCAGGATAATAGGTTTATCCTTCCAGTTATCTTTTATTGGTGCTGATATAAAAACTAATTCATCCTAGATGGGTTCTCTTATGCCTTTGGCATGGGGCTACCCCTCCAGAAACCTACCAAGTGATAGATAGTCTCACCTGGTGACTCAGCTTTCTGTGTCCAACCCAGACATTACACACCCAACACACAAATTCACAGATTGCCATTTATCTTCATTCTTTCTGGGTTTTGCAAATACTAAATGCTCAATACATTTGCACTGAATACAAGGGGACCCCGCAAAAACCAAAATTCTCTTCTGGAGGGTGGGCCCCTTGTAGCGCAGGCTTCCCCCGCTAGGTGAGCTAGGAGCCCGTTCGCATCAGTGTACCAGCTGGTGTGGTGAGAGACTGCATTAAGCTTCAGTGACTTCTTTTGGAGCCTCTTTTAATGGGTTTGCCCATTTCACGATGGGTGATTTACACAAACAACGGTGCAGCATGACAACACAGCTGCCCACACCACATGGAGTGTTCAGCAGTTTTTGACCAAAATTGGCATGACCCCCATGCCTCACCCTCCCTATTTACCTGATCTTGCTCCGAGCAACTTTTTATGTTTCTCTAGATGAAAAAGAAGTCCTCAAAGGGAAACATTTTGCCGATGTGGAAGAGGTAAATAAAAAAACAGCGGAAGCACTAAAAGGCATAAAAATTGATGAGTTCAAAAACTATTTTGAGCGGTAGAAAAAGCATCTCTATCGGTGTATTGCATCAAAGAGAGACTACTTGGAAGGTGACTGTAGTTTAAACATGTAGAATAAAGACACAATATTTTATAAATAAATTCCAGGGTTTTTGGTTCTTCCTTGTACACAGTATTCTTGGCTTCTCAGAAAGGATCTACGCTCCCTCCAACATGAGTGCTGATGAACTTCCATAACCATCCTTCAACAATCTATAGGACAGTAGAAAATTTCAGGACAAAATGGAATTTGCCTCTGTCTCTTCTACCCTCTACAATTCCTTCAAATTTCCTTTTCTTATCCCTTTTAAAAATAAATAAATGCAAAATTACTTATGGGGGATGCCAGGATAGCTCAGCAGTTGAATGCTTGCTTTGCAATCACAAAATCTGAGGTTCGATTCCCAGCATGGGCCAAGCAAACCCATATGCTGAACTGAGGCATGCCTGGTAACCGCTAGGATGGCTTGGTGGTGATGGTTCCCACCTCCAATGCAGGAGGCCCCTGGTTAGGTTCCACCCCGTGGGTGGCCCCACATTCACCTGTGTGGAATGAAACCATGTCATGACTAATGATGTACAACTATGGAGACTGCTCTGGGTCTTCTTGCCTTCTTTCTCTCACCTTCTCTCAAACAATAAAATAAAATCTTTTTAAAAAATTATTTGTGATTATCAGAATGCTTACTATTATTACCATTCTTCCTGCTCCTCTGTGCTACCATGCTGGCTACCCCAGAGGAATCTTGGCCAGGAGACCTGGAAACATAAGGTCAAGGCAACTTCCTAGCTCAAATTGCATGTGATTGTCTGGAAGTTTCTAAAAAAAGGATGGAAATGGGCTTCTGGCAAAGATATCTTGTTTTCTAGAGGCAGAAAAGAAGTGGGTCAGATGTTTTATTTATTTATTTATTTATTTATTTATTTATTTATTTATTTCAAATCTAAGGCAAACCAATTTTTTGGTTAAGGACTGTATAAGGCATTGCTCAATTTAACAGGCAAACCACATTGCCACATATCCAATTCTTCTGAGAACTATTTCCCTAAGTTTGGATATTGCTAAATGTGCAATCATGCTTCACTCACATATAATTTAACCTTGTCAGTGGCTCTTTAGGGGAAGTAGTGTATGCACTGGCAAGCAAACAGGTAGTACAGTTAGCAGACCTGGGTTGGAATCCCAGCTCCAACATTTTACTTCCTGTGAGGTTATAAGCAACTCTCTGAATCTCCCTTGAGCAATTATTTATTTATTGCTGTTTAACAAAGCAGCCCCAAATTTAACAGGATTGAAACAGTAACTTTTGGGAAGCCGGGATGGCTCAGTGGGTTAGGCACTCACTTTGCAGCTCTGGGGACCAAGGATCGAATCCCGGCCTCGGCCTGTGTGGACCCATCCGCTGAACTGGGGAGTGCCCCCAGTTCAGTTCTCACCGGGGCGAGACCCCGGCCCAGTTCCTGCCCTGTGCAGCCCCGCGTCCACCTGTGGAGTGAAACTGTGGAAAAACTGATGATGTGCAACTATGGAGACTGTTCTGGGCCCTCCCCCTTCTCTCTGTCTCTGTGTGTGTGTGTGTGTGTCTCTGTCAAAAACAATAAATAAATCTTAAAAAAAAAAAAAAAGAAACAGTAACTTTTTTTTTCTTTCTTTTTTTACTGACTATTGTGTGGGTCAGAAATTTGGACTAGGCTTTCATTACTGAGTAGTTCTGGTCTCTCCTGGGTCAGCTATACAGATGAAGTCATATAGTGGTGTGAATGGGGCAGGCTGGTCTAAAGTGGTCTCACACACATCTGTCTGGCTCCCTTTGTTCTCCTCCCCATAACCATTTCAGCAGGCTAGCTTGGACTTGTTCACACAATGGTCTCAGCACTGCAACCACAACCAAAAGAAAGCAAACCCATGTGCAAGCACTTTTCAGACCTCCACGCACATTTGTAACATCCCATTGGCCAAAGCAAGTGTCATGGCCATGCCCAGATTCAAAGGGTGGAGAAATAAATTATACCTCTGGATGGGAGAAAAGGCAAAGTTACATTGCAAAAAAAACCCAAAAATGTGTGAGTGTGGGATTGGAGGAATTATCACAACCCTCTTGAAAACAAACTTCCTTCTTTTCTATGAAATGGTGACAATAATATATGAAGTATAACATTATTGTGAAAACTAAATGTATTCCCTCTTCTCTGTTAGGTAGGCCAGTTGGGCATAGAAATGGAAAGAGTACAGGATAAAGTAAATTTACATCTCATTATGGAGGGTTTTGAATACTCAGTTGACGCATTGGTTGGTTTTTATTTTAGCCAACAATGGGAAATTACTGACATATCATGTACAAGTTGAAAGACATGATCTGAATGTGGTTAGTAAATGATCACTATTTAAAATTATCTGCTTTATTTCTTTTCTTGTTTCTAATGTTTTCATCTTGCCACTAGATTATAAGTACCATGAGACAGAATAAGAACTTTCTCCAGTTTTCTACTCTGTCCCCAGCAAATACTGCTTTATCTGACTCAAGAAGGACTTGCTGCATGATTAAATGTAGTCCAGTCATTTCAAACTCCCTCTTATAATATGACTTCCAGACTTTTCACTGCACTCACCCCTATCTGGATGCATGAAGTCCCCCAGTACTTAATGTCCCCCAGCACTGTACCACGAGTTGAGAACCACCAACCTAATATATTCCATCTCTTTAAAAATAAATCATCCTCTAATTTCAGAACCACCACCCAAAATGGTGCTTTCTTTCCCTCTTCCCCTTCATAGCTAAACTTCTTCAGAGCCTTAACCTTGCAATCTTCAGTTTCTCACCTCACGTTCCCTCCGACAGCATAGAAATGTCTTTTAGCAAGCTCACCAATGGTTTTCTTGTTGCCACATCCAAAGGTCATTTCTCTGACCCACTCTTACTAGATCTCTCCACTACATTAAGAATGTCTTTCTTAAAATGCTTTTCTTTTTCTACTTTCTAATGTACCATGTTCTTTTATGCTTTGCCTCCTAACTCATTAATTACCTTTTATTCTCTTTTGTCAGCTCCCCACTATACTACCACCATTTTTAAAGCTGAAGTGCTTCAGGGCTTGGTTCTAGGTTGTCTTCTCTGTCTCATTCTCTCCCCATGTGGTCTTGCCTAGTGCCATGGTTTTATATACTGCAACTTCCACATTTAATATTTATTAGCTAAAACCTCACTCCTGAAATTTAGGCAAACACACAGCTGGAAACCCAACATCCACATTGGACGTCTCTCGATCATCTCAAAGTTAAATATGTATTGTATCATCTTAAACCTAGTTCTTTCCCAATTATCCCTGTAGTAGGAAGAATTATGGCCCTCCCAAAGATTTTTGGAATCCTATTACCTTATGTGGCAAATGGCACTTTGCAGATGTGAATAAGATTAAGGACCTTGAGATGGGAAGATAATTCTGGATTATCTGGGAGGATCCAATATATTCCCAAGTTCCCTATAAGCAGAGGTCACAGTCAAAAAAATTACAACATAGGTCATGTGTATCCAAGAGATACATTCATTACTAGTAGGTGCTAAAATGCAAGTAATAATAACAAAATAAATAAATATGAAAACTCTGCAAATGTACATGTTATAATCTAATTTATGGCTTACACACTATGGTATAACATTTGTCACATACAAACATGGCAAGTCATGACCTTGAACCTATACCCCTGATATAACTATTTAAGAAAAGTGTGTGTTAGCCAAGGTCTCTGTAGGGTTAATGGGAAAGGAGTCTTAAGAGAGGAGATGGGACAATGAAAAAGAAAAAGAAAAGAAAAACTAGAGATAATGGCAGTGTGGTTATCCAAGTGGATGCAATCTAATTCTTAAAGGCAGAGAATCGTTCCCAGCTGTGGACATTGGGAGATGTGATGATGGGAGGAAACTCAGACAGATGAGATGCAAAATAATGCTATGAGATGAGCTGAGAAATGTAAATGGTCTTTAGCTCAAAATGGCAAAGAGACAGATTCTCCCCTAGAGCCTCTTAAACAGGACAGAGTGCCGACAACACTTGGGTTGTAGCCCAGTGAGGCTCGTGTTAGACTTCGGACCTATAGAACTGTGAGATGACAAATTAGTGTTGCTTTAAACTGCTACAGTTTTGGTAATTTGTTACAGCAGGAATAGAAAATTCATACAATCCTCATCTCTGGAAGTGGCACCAACATTGACCCAACTGCCCAGAAAATAACCTTAGGTGTGATTCTTTATGTTTCTTTTTTATCTACTTTCTACCCACCTGATCCAGCAACAGGTTGTGACAGTTCTACCTCCAAAATAGATTTTTGAGTCTTTCTCTCCATCTTCTCTGCCAATACCTGAGTCTGGGCCTTAATCATTTCACATTTGGAATATGGCAGTAGCCTGCTAACTTGTTTCTTTCTACACTGGCCCCCCTCTAATCGATTCTCCATTTTCAGTGACAATGATCTTTTGAGAAAATGTACATCACTTCTCATTTTAAAACTCTTCAATATCTTTCTATCACATTTAGAATAAGACCCAAATTTCTGATCTTGGCCTACGAGGTCCTAGGTCACTTGGCTCCAGCTATCTCCCGGACTTTTCCCCAGCTCACTTTGGTTACCACATTGGACTGCTTTCTGTTCCGGTAACATGATAAAGTCATGTCTTTGCATGCTGTTCTCTTTTCTTGTAATTTTCTTCCCATGTATGGCTTCTTATTTTTCAAGTTGGAACTTAAATATCATCTCTTGGGAAAGGTCTTCATTAACCTCTTCGGCTGAAGTACCCTATACCATTGACTTAGTCATTCTTTGTCAGATAACGACATGTGTAATCATTGAGTTTATTTTCTTTGTTTTCTTTGTCCCCCCAACTACAATGCAAGCACCATGAGGTTTGCCTAGCTGATTCAACATTACATTCCCCAGTACTGCCACATGCCGGACACATAGTCAACGGTAAATAGATGCTTCTTGAAGTCATAAATGAACGAGTCGAGTGAATTGAGTGAATAATGCAATCGTTTTTTGTTTGTTTTTTGAGGTGAAATGCACAAAACATAAACAATTTTAAAGTGGATCATTCAATGCCACTTTGTACATTCACTATGTCATTAACCACCCTCTCTGTCTAGTTCCACAATATTTTCATCCCTGAAAAATAAAACCCTTGACTCATTAAACAGTTACATCCCATTCTTTCTCTCTACCCTGCAGCCCCTGACAACCACCAACCACAAAATTGCTTTGTTTGTGTGTGGATTTACCTATTGTGGGTATTTCATATAAATGGAGTCATACAACATGTGACCTTTTGTGCCTGGCTTCTTTTGCTTAGCATGTGTTTTAGAGGTTCATCTACAAGGTAACATGTATTAGTACTTTGTTCCTTATTATTGCTGAATAATATTCCTGTGTGTGTGTGTGTATTTGGATTGTTTCTCTCTCTCTTTTTTATTTTTTATTTTTGTCTATTGTGAATAGTGCTACTATGAGCAATTGTGCACATTTATTTTTAACAGCACAAATCTCATTTTGCAATGTGGGATGTAGGTAGTGATTTCTGCAGCATAAATCTTACTCAGTTTTTCTTATTTCTGATTTTCTACATATCTCTAAAGCCCTCGGATTTCTCAGAGTCCTTGAGAGTAGCTTTATGATCATGATTATACCTGCTTAATCATCACAGAACTCATAATCAAATTGTTTATTTTGTACAGTCATATAGCAGTTTCAAACTTATTAGGGCTGGTGATAGAACTGGGGGTAGGCAGGAAGAGATTAAGGAAAAGTGCGGTAGGTGTAGTTAAAGTTATGATTTTTTAAAAGCATGCACCATTATAAGATAATCAGTGTGCTCATCCAGTGATAAACTGTTTCCCTCACAAATGTTAGAAGCTGCCAATGCGTCCTGAATTAAGCATTTGGAATCCCTTGATGGTACGTTCAATGCCAGCTCCAGTTTTAGAAAGTTTTAATCCGCAATTAGACATATATTAAGCCATTAAAATATCATTGCATTTTAATGATTTAAAATCTCTGAAAATATGTAAATTAGAAATGGCTTATTAAACTTTACAGTTCCGGGTTAGTGTACAGAAAAAGGTCGGCACATATAAAATGTTAGGGAGAAAAGCCTTTTGTGTATTTTCTTACATCATCCTTCAATGAGAATGACAACAGTGAAAAGGTTCATGAAATTCATAATTTTCAAATTAAATATATTAGCTATTAAGACCAGAACCGATTTCCCTGAAAGCTCCCTATACATAGTTGCTTCTGTCTAAGTACTTTATCTTGATCTCTGGCACTCTATGTTGGGCTTTGGAAAGCTCTACTCAACTCAAAACATAAATTTGGAAACAGCTTCCTCCCTGAAACCCTCTGAAAGCTGTAGTTATGGTGGTTACTTAAATATTATTTCCATAGCTACACTGGCTTTGAGCCGCAACTGAAATGCATATCAACAAGCTCAGCGTGAAAATGGGAAGGGGGGAAGGGGGAAGTGGAGAGAGGACACTATTTTTCCTTCTTTAGAGTAGGAGGTATAATGTCTTTATAAAGTAATAATTAAAAGAAAAACAATTACAGGAACCTTATCTGGACCATGCAGCTGCACTTCCTCCTTTTGCATTAGCTGTGTTTCTAAGGTTATGACAAACCATGAAAATTGCATCTTTAGACGAGTTTTATTCCTTTTCCTATGATTTGATTGAAACAGACAGCTACATTTTGTGTATATATAATTAGGCAGTAAAATAGGCTTTGAAGGCAGGTTTCCATTTAGTATGTGAGTCACACGCACCACAGCCTTTCATTCAACAGCCAAAGACTGATCTTTTTAATGCCTCAACTCGCTCAACATGTTTTCTGAATGCTACATCTTACACTGAGAGAAAAAAAAAGGGAAAGAAAAAAACATCAGCTTTTGCCTATATTTCTCTGTTTTTTCATCTTCTTTCCCAGGGCAAAACAATCTGAAAAGCCCATCTAGGAAGTCTGTGGTGATTTAACCTCAAGACAAACTGATTTTTATCGTCCTTTTTCCAGATTGTCGCCCGGGCTCCAGTGAATGCTGCACCCGTTCTTGGCGTATCTAATCCCTCTCATAAAAGGCCATTGTGGCAGTAAAACTGAGACCAATAGCTTTTCATTCTCCACCTCTCAGCTCTCCAAAGTAATGGCACTGGGTCTCCTCATCATGGTTTTCTTTTCAGATGCATAGTTTCCCCCCTTTAACAAGGTTAAAAAAGGAGGGAGGGGGGATCCGGGGAGAGAAGACAGAATACAATTCCTTCCCCTATGGGGCACTAAGTGATTTTTTTTTTCTTTCTGAACTTAAATTAGGCAGAGCATTTGAGATTGCAGCCTGTTTTTATGAAAGAGATTTTCCTCTGAGATGTTTAAGTACAATGAGAACAACCCTGTGTGTATTTTTTCTCATAGTAGAAATCAGGCTGATCAACTGTGCATCATCAGGCCTTATCTGATTAAAAAAGCAGTCGCCTGTTAATCTCTGTCCTTTCATCTCGCTGTATACAATTCGCTATCTGCTGTCCTGTTCTGGCAAACGCAGAGATGGAGAGAAATAATATCCAGCTACGTGGCTGATTCATGCAAGTGATAGTTTGTGTTTGTAGAATGCCTTTCATCTGAAGACCTCAAAGAGCTTTACAAACATTATCACACTGACAGGGCCCAGCTCCAATATAAAGGCCACAGGACAGCCATAGTCATGTAAATTTAAGTTTCTAGCGTGATTAGTACCCTGGAAACCAAGAGAGATGGGCTAGGTTCTCATTTTTGATGTGAAATTCGATGTCCAATGCAGAAATTTCAGTTTCCACTTCAGGCCCCATCACAAGATAAACCACTCAGTATTCAATTTACCTCCTGAGATGTCCCCCTGGGGCGTCTACTCCCCAAGATGAAGGGCTTTGCACGACAGGCAGGTGTATATATTTCTTCAATTGGCCTAATCTAATAAAGCTGGACGTGATTTATATGTGCAAAATGTTGCGATGTTAAATAATTCATAATGAAACTGCCTTTTTCTAGTTGTACTACAAATAGATGTCAATCTGCATTTGATGGCCACTGTCTCCCACAGGGAGTTTGGACTGAAAACGCATTCCTTGTGGTAGTTCCGAGGCAGAACACTGGGACAACTCTTCTCACAGCCTTGGTGATTGGGGCCTGAACCAAACAAAAGCTTTTGACATGGACAATCCTTGCTGGTTATATTTTTGTGAATAGGAGGAGCAGTTTCCTTTAAAGACTGTGGCATCCATTAGGACTTCTATGTAAATCTGATACAGAGATTTACTTCCCTTATTGTAAGACATGTATATGTACATACATAGTCAAGGCCCCCAGTTGAAATAATCAGTTGCTCCTCCTAAGAGTCTCCTTATTTTGCTGACTTTTAAATTCTCTTTACATTTCTTCCCTATTCTAACCTTATACTCTCTCTCCCCATTCCAATTGTATTCTCCCAAACTGAATTTCTGAAGGTTTTTTTTCACCAAAACAATACCTTGAGCCACTTTTTTATTGCTGTTTATCTTACATAAGATCATAGTTTGCATTCACCATTTCCCTATTAACCATATAGCTACAATAGGGGCCATCAGTTAGCAAAAATAAGATATCCACATTTCCATAGTAATATGCTTCTGAACTTCAGTGATGTTTTGCATTTATAGTAGTTTGCCCTTATCTGAGGTTTCACTTTCCTCAGTTTGTTACCTATGGTCCAAAAATATTAAGTGGAGATGTCCGGAAATAAACAATTTATAAATTTTAAATTGCATGTTATTCTGAGTAGCATGATGAAATCTCACATGATCCCATGCCATCCCCATCCTTGATGTGAATTATCCCTTTTTTCAGGGCAGCTACACTGTATACACTTCCCGCCAGTTAGTCACTTAGTAGCCATCTTGCTACTGTGGCGGTATCAGTGCTTGTATTCAAGCTTTGTCACAAGGCCTGTCATTCACCTCACTCCATCTCATCATGTAGGCACTGTGTCATCTCACATCCTCACAAGAAGAGGAAGGGTTAGTACAGTACAATCAAATGTTTTGAGAAAGACAGAGACTGTGTTCCTGTAACATTTATTACAATATATTGTTAGAATTATTCTATTTTATTATTAGTTAATGTTGCTCATCTCTTATTCTGTCTAGTTTGTTTGTTTGTTTGTTTTTATTGTTTTTGACAGAGAGACAGAGAGAGATAGAGAGAAGAGGGGAGGGCCCAGAGCCGTCTCCATAGTTGTACGTCATTAGTTTCCAAAATGGTTTCGTTCCACACAGGCGGGTAGGAACCAGGCTGGGGGCCTCCTGCATGGGAAGGTTGCTCTGATGAGACCCAAACTGGGGATACACCCCAGTTCAGCATATGGGTTTGCATGGGCCAGGGCCCGGATTCAATCCTGATCTGCACAGGCTGCAAGGCGTGCGCTTAACCAGATGAGCCTTCCCAGTTTCTCCTACCTTGCCTAATTTGTAGATTAAACTTTATCATAAGTTTTTATGTATAGGAAAAATACAAAATATATATAGGGTTCAGCACTATTTGCAGTTTCAGGCAGCCAGTGGGTGGGAAGATATCTGCCATGAATAAGTGGGGGTTACTGTATGTGATAAAGCATAGCAGATATTATTTCCCAATCAAAGCCTCTTCTTAAGAAAATGAAATAGCAGGGATGCTGGGATTGCTCAACAGTTGTGTGCTTGCCTCACGACTGTGAGGTCCAGGGATCGAGTCCTAGCCCTGGTCCATGCAAACCCTTATCCTGAACTGTGGCACAACTGGTAACCAGAGGGATGGTGGTGAAGGTTCTCACCTCCCATGTGGGAGGCACCCAATTAGGTTCCTGGGCCCTTCCTCCTTCTCTCTCTCTCTCTCTCTCTCTCTCTCTCTCTCTCTCTCTCTCTCTCTCTCACCTTCTTTCAAAACAGTAAAATAAACCTTAAAAAAAAAAAAGAAAGACATAGTCAATAGTTTAGTGGCTACCTGAGGGTAAGGGGAGAGGTAGGTGGGAGAGCTGGGGGAGGGAGAGTAAGGAGGAGGCATCAAATATATGGTGATGGAAAGAGAGCTGATTCCGCGTGGTGAGCACATAATGCAATGCATAGACAGTATAATGTAGAATTGTACACCTGGAAACTATGTAATTGTTATCAACCAATGTCACCCCAATAAATTAAAAAATATAAAGAATTTTTTAAAAGAAAGAAAATGAAATGGAAACATTATGAAAATGACTTAGCCAATATCAGAAGTTTCTTGATACTTTAGAATGCCAGTTTGTATCATCAACTTAGCCTAATTTTATTGATGGATATGATAAAACAAACAAAATGTATGTCCTGTGCCTTTATTAGTGAGCTAAGCAGACCACGGCAGTCAGTGGTCTCCTCAGTCTTTAACAGCTGGCTGGAGTGCTGGCATTGTGTTACCCTGCAAGAGCCTGCATCCAGTGGCCAAGGATGGAGTGGAAAATGCCCAGGGAGCCTTATTCCTGTGCATCCCTTGGTCATGCAGAACCAAGACATGATTTTTCCGGGGCTGGCTCTGTTTCACAGGGTGCTGCTTAGTTAATATTCCCTTTAACGCAAGTATATTTTAGTGCTTATTTAAAACCCAATTCGAAGGAATAGTCTACATTTCCTGAAAGGAGATTTTTATTGATTTAATGAAGGAGTGAGGGGAGTCAGAAAGTTAAAATTCTTCCTGCCCTCATAATGTTGCCTCATATCAACCTCTTCTATTTTCTTCATAGTATTTTCTGTTATCTGAAATTATCACATGTATTTACCTGTCTACTTATTTTTATCACTTCACTAGGTTATAAACTCCATGACAACAGGGACTTTGGTGTTTAACAGAGCTTGGCACACAATGGATGCTCGATAAATATTTGTTGAAGGAATTAATTAATGAGTGAATATTGGTAATATGGTGACTGTTCAGAAATAACTTCTTTTAAACACATCCTAGGGCTGTGCAAGAAGTATCCAGCCATGTAATATTAAAAATGGCAGCATTTGTGTGATGCTGGGATGGCTCAGCAGGTTGAGCACTCATTTTGCATCCCCGGGGTCTGAGGATTGTATACTAGCCCCAGCGTATGCGAACCCATATACTGAACTGTGGTGTGCCCTCAGGTTGGTTCTCACCAGGGCAAGCTTCCCATGTGGGAGGCCCCCTGTTTGGCCCACAGCTCATGGGGGCGTGCCTCCCATGTGGGAGGTCCCCAGCCTGGTTCCTGCCCTCCCAGCCCTGAGTCCACCTGTGGAGTGAAACTAGCAAAAACTGATGACATACAACTATGGAGACTGTTCTGGACCTTTCCCCTTCTCTCTGTCTGTCTGTCTGTCTCTGTCTTTCTGTCTCTTTCTCTGTCAAAAATAATAAAAAACAACAACAAAATAAAGGTATTTATGGCTGGATTATTTGCAGACAGCCATCATATATCCACATTTTATAGGTTTCTGATTCTATAATTCTATAAATATTTAACTGGTATAGAAATGACCAGATTATTTTGATTGTTGTTTGATATAAACATCAATCCACTAGAATTAGTTAGAAGCTAATGTCCTTTGACTCTCTACATCCACTTTAACATATCTACACTAAAATAAAAAAAGATCATATACATGTGAATGACACAGAATCAGTACAAGATGCTAATGTGAAGTTATAATTCTGAAATGAAGTTGAAGTAGAGTTTCTAGGTAGTTTATTATATTCAAATTTATTAATAGTTTGTGGACATCATAGACTGCACCCCTGCCAACTAGTCTATGAATCAAGGACTGGTGTTGTTAAATTTACCACGTGTCCTCTTATTGCCTTTTTCTTTGAAGGTTATGGTCTACAGTGGTTGATCATGTGGACTTTGGACTTATGCAAGCCAAGATGTAACTCTCTCATTATGCTTTCATTTCCCCCTCCCTAAAATGGGATAATACTATCTCAGTTGTGTGTGTGTGTGTGTGTGTGAGAGAGAGAGAGAGAGAGAGAGGAAGAGAGAGAGAAGAGAGAGAGAGAGAGAGAGAGAGAGAGAGAGAGAGAGAGAGATTGAGAGAGAGAGAGAGAGAGAGAGAGATTTTAAAAGGAGAATTATATAAAACACCTAGCACCATGCCTGGCATATAGCACTCAATAAAAAGTTACTTATAAGTACTAGTAATAACAGTGGTGGTAGTATCAATATTCTCTTATTGCTTATTCCCAAGCACATTTGGGTTAGCTAGTCTTAACTTCTGAAATCTACTCATATGTCTACAGTATCTCCAGCTCAAAGTCTTCCTTCAAGTAGCCTGTTTTTCCTTTTAGAATTTGTCTGGTCCATGTCCTCTCTTTCATTGGAATAGATCATTCTGGGAAATCCAGGATGGCTCAGCGGGTTAAGCACTTGCTTTGTAGCCCTTGAATCCCGGCCCCAGCCTGTGCAGAACCATATGCTGAACTGGGATGTGCTTCCCATGTGGGAGGCTCCTAGTTTGGTTCTTGCCCCCAAATTTGGCCCCTGTCATGAGGGGACAGGCCTAGCATGCAGGAGGCCCCCAGCCCAGTTCCTGCCCTGTACGGCACCTGCCCACCTGTGTGGAATGAAACCATGTTGAAAGCTTATGACGTACAAATATGGAGACTGCTCTGGGCCTGCCCCCTTCTCTCTATCTGTCTCTGTCTCTGTCTCTGTCTCTCTGTCTCTTTCAAAAACAAATCTTAAAATAAAATAAAAAAAGAATGAATTATTTAACAAATCTGCCTTTACTCATGACTGTCTGTGAGCTTCGTTTATCCTCCTGGCATTATCATTATCAGCAGCATTTACCCATCATGCCCATCTCAGGAAGCCCAGATTCTTCATCCAGACACCACCTTGAGCCAGTCTCTCTCTTTAGACTTTGAAAATGGTTTCAAAGATAGCTCTGAGTAATTTTGCCACTGTCTCGGATTTATGGTCTTGGACAAAGCACATGCAAGCTGAGTTTCCATGTTGAATTAGAATATTCTCTGAAGTCTTTTCCAACTAAAACAATTTTATTTTAATTATTTAATTTTTTTATTTTTATTTCCATATCTGCTCAGGTTAAGTTTTCAAAGAATTGCTACTCTAGCAAAGTATTTAACCTCACTGTTATTTTATCAACTGGTAAACTACGTGACCTAGATTGCACATTTGCTACTATGTCTTTATCTCAATGTTTTCTGTAGGTACCAGTTTCTAATATATCAGTTTCTAACATACTCTTAGGCTCATATGTATACAACTGTTTTGACTCCCCTGTCATTTATACTAGAAATATAATTTTAGTGTGTAATGTTAGCAAATTTATTATACCTGTTTGTAAGATCCACAAGAGTCAAAATGGAGTATCATCCAACTATAGGTTTACTTGATAGTTTCACTGGACAAGATGCAAAGTGAAAATGCATTGCATTTGCAGATGGCTTTATATTTTAAAAGTACATTCATACACATTAACTCCTATGACCCTTACAACAAACTAATGAGGTAAGTAGAGCAAGCCAATTGTCCCAATTTATAACAAGAAGAACTAGGGCATTGTAGAACACTGAAGTGGCTTGCCCTAGGCACCACAGTTGCTTGGTGACATCTAGGACAAGAACTCAGGATTCTAACTCTAAATCTAGAGTTCTTTCCGTGGTACCTGCTCCCATTCTCAGTCAGCTTACTCCTTCCACTAAGTGCAAACTACCAAATCCACTACTGCTGAAAGACAGCTTGCCTACCCACTAGCCACATTGCTGTGTTTGGGCAGAATTAGTCAAGGAATTATTATATAAAAATAGAAGCATATATATACACACACATATATATACACTATGTGTCTACTCACAGCTTAAGCCTTGTAAAAGAAACATAAAAGAAATACAAAGTACCATCTGTCCACTTGAAGTTTTGAAAGACAAAGCATATGTATGTGTATATATGTGTGTATATATATGCTTATCTATATAAGAATATATACATATACATGAAAAACTGATGTAGGTATTTCCAGTTTTAAGTTTTATTTATTTTTTTTAATATATTTTTATTTATTTATTTATTTTGAGAGAGGAGAGACAGAGAGAAAACTGAACTAGGGGAGCTCCCAGTTCAGCATATGGTTCTGCACGGGCCGGGGCCGGGATTCGATCCTCGGTCCCCGGCGCTGCAAAGTGAGCGCCTAACCCACTGAGCCATCCCGGCTTCCCCCAGTTTTCAGTTTTGAATGTATGTATGTATGTATTTATTATTTTGAGACAGACAGAGAAAGAAGGCAGGGCTCAGAGCAGTCTCCATAGTTGTACATCATTAGCTGTGATATGGTTTTATTCCACACAGGTGGATGTGGGGCCACGCAGGGCAGAAACTAAATTGCAGGCCTCCCACATGGGAGGCAAGAACCTTTACCGCCAAGACATCCCAGTGGTTACCAGTTGTGCTGTGGTTCAACATGTAGGGTTGCACAGGCTGGGGCCCGGAATTGAACCCTGAACCTCACAATTGTGAGGGAAGTGCTCAACCACTGAGCTATTCCTATATCCCCCAGTTTTCTGTTTTATATGTGATGTGTTGCTGGAGATAATAAAGATTCTGGCTATGCTTCGCTTTATTGCCCTACTGTCTCTTCTAGAGTGTAGACTGGTGTGAAAATCATCTAATAATCAGATAAAAATAACAAGCAAACTCTAAGATTTTAATGAAAGGTAAGTAGCATTGCTACTTACGAAATGCAGTGAAAAATGCTTACCATTTGAACTGTGAATTTCCTTCTGTTTACAACCCTAAATGAACTGTTAGGTTAGATGTTTGCTCTTGCTGACTTGTACTCACCTTCCCAATTTTATTTTTGTAACATCAAAGACATGGGTATTATTCTCTTTCAACTTCAAAGAACCTTCATGTTTTAAATGTTGTCCCTTCTTCAAATTTCCATCACGCACCTCTTTCACACTGGTAACCCTGTATCATAGTGGTAGTTCTATTTCTTTTGATTTGCAAATTTTGTAAAATTAGATTTCATTTGTATATCGTATATTTCATTTGTATGTTACTATGTGTCTAGTCATAGTGCAAGCCCTATACAGGAAACATAAAAGAAATAGAAAGTACCATCTGTTCACTTGAAATCTTGAAAGGTAGGTACATTTAAGAAGGCACTAGAGAAAAAAATATGACAACCCATGGAACACTAGGTCATGCAGTACACAGTGCAAAGACATAATGAAGTCAGAGACATAAGAAATTATTTGGGCTAGAAACTATGGTGAGTTTAGGTTTACTTTTTAACCTTGAAAGAATTGTATGAGTTGGATTGCAGAAACCAGTGAAAAGAATAATGAATTACAGCAACAGCTGTATGATGTTGGTTTTAGACAGATAGCATGGAGTCATTTTAAAAAAGGGCCAAAGAAGGGGCTTTGGACTCATAGATCTGGGTGAAATTCAAGATTGGTGTCAGTCTAGCCTCAATAATAGTAGTTATCATTTGAATGCCTATTTTGTGCCAGGTGTTATGTTACATGCATTATTTCATTTAATCCTTCAAGCAATCTTGCTATTCAGTTCCTGAGAGAATGCCTGGTACATAGTAAGAGCTCAATGAATGTTTGTTAAATTATTTAATACTAAAGTATGGTTCTTATTTTACTTATAAGGAGACCAAGCCTCAAAGAAGTTATATTACTTGCACAGGGCTACACGGTTAACAAAGAGTAAAATCTAGGACTGGATCAAAATCTGTCTAATTAAAAAATGGCAATAATATGTTTCTGGGTTCATTATGGGTTAAATGAAATACTCTGGCTAAAGCTTTAGTACAATGCCTGGCATACAGAGAGTGCTTACATAAATATTAGAAAAAAACATCCCACAGAAGTAAACTAATATGGCCTGAATAAGAAAAAATAAGGACAGCAGTAGTACAACTATTTTTGGATTCTCACAAATTTAAGGCAATGTGTTCAGACTTGATAGAACTTCAAATGACCCATGTCATGCTAATATTTGATGAGAGGCTTGCTTTTCATGCTCAGCCATGACCACTATTCCTTGGGTTTTTCTGTCTAGTAATTTTAATCCCAAGCATAAGGGAGACAAGTAAATGGCTTTTCCTGGAACCATCTCCATTTTCCATATTTAATAGTGGGTTAAGAATATTTGATATAGTGATATAAAATGTTATTTGATAGTCCCAATTCATATAATAACTTCATAACTCTTTGAGCTATTCAAATCAAACCATAGGCTTTTTGAAAACAACCTAGCTATTCACTGGCAGTCTGTTCAGGCTGCTATCCCAAAATACCAGAGACCATGGGTCTTATAAGCAAGAGAAATTGATTTCCCATAGTTTTAGAGGCATGAAGTCCACAATCCAGGCACCACCAGATTTTGTCTGGTGAGCGCCAGCTTCCTCTCTGATGTCTGTCTTCTCATTGTAACCTCACATGGTGAATGTGGCAAGCTAGCTCTTCAGGGTCTCTTTTACAAGGGCACTAACCCCGTTCATGAGAGCTCCATTCTCATGACCTAAGCATCTCCCAAACATCTCATTTCCAAATACTGTCACATCAAGCATTAGAATTCCAGCATATGAATTTGTGAGTGGGGACCTAAATGTTCAGTCCATAGTACCCATCAGTTAGAGAACTAACATCATAATATAGTATTCCCATCCTAAAGAATGAGATCATTTATATGTACTGGCCTGAGAAGATGTTTATCAGTTATTCTTAAGTGAAAAAGTAATTGCAGAAAAGTTGCAATAGTGCAATTCCAGTTTTAGCAAGGGAAAAAACTCTACATATCATTGATATGCTTGTAAATGCATGGTAAAAAATATATGGAAAGGTGTATAATAAGTTATTGGGAGAATTTTCTACTAGAGAAGGAATTGTGATTAGAAAGAGATTGACCGGAAGCTTACGCCATTTTGCTATATGTACATATAAGTTTATATTTTTTTCAAAAAAGTACTTTTTAAAAAAGATTTATTTTATTTTTTGAGAGAAGAAGAGAGAGAGAGAGAGAGAGAGAGAGAGAGAGAGAAGGGGGGAGGGGCCAGGAGGAGTCTCTATAGTTGCACGTCATTCTTTGTGGCATAGTTTCATTTCACACAGGTAGATGTGGGGCTGTGTGGGGTGGGAACCAAACTGGGGGCCTCCCACATGAGAGGTGAGAACCTTTACCACTATCCCAGTGGTTACCAGCTGCATGCAGTTCAGCATATGGGTCTGCATGAGCCAGAGCCTAGTCTCAATCCCCCAACCTCATGGTTGCAAGGCAAGTGCTCAACCTGCTGAGCTATCCTGGCTTCCCCAAAAATATGTTTTGAGATAAGCATGATTCTCTTTAGTTCTTTCATTTAAAACTGAATAGGGATTATAGCAAGATATTGGTGTAATCCTATCTATATAACTGCCCTTATACCCAAAACTCCATTGAAATGACAGAAAAATCACCTTTAAGAATGCTATAAAACATTAGTTACATGTATTTTGAGAAATTCCTGGAAGATAGAAACCAGTGAAGGAAAACATGGGTAGATGAGAGCTACTACAAAGCTGATATCGGTCATCTCAAGAATACTGTAAGGTGTATAAAGTTCACCAGGCTTCCCAGTGTAATCCTCAGGGCACCGGAAGAGCCCATGGAAAGAGCTGCACAGTAGCATCTGAATAGCCAGAAACAAAGTCTTTCCACTTGCAGGTTATTACCGTGATTGCTTTTGAAAAGAATAGTGAAGGCCTCTGGCACGTGAGTCCAAGTTGGTGAGAAACCCTATGTAACACAAGGTCTACTGAGGGGGTGGAAATAGCTGCTGGATTCAATTGCCCTCATTCCCTTTTACACAGCATTTGCTACGAGAATGAAACCTTGAATGGGGGCCTTTGAAGTGGGAGTTCTTACATGTGTGCACTGAAGGCAGCCCCTCATGTAACTTACAGATACCCAGAGGAGCTCCCGATCCTGAAGGTATGCCAGGAGTACAGTCATACACTCTTTTTCCCAGATGGCAAGTTATCATCAAAGATTTGAAGAAACACACTTTGAGAAAGAGTCTCAAAGTCCAGGATGCAGAAGAACTACATCTTGAGGGAACGGTCTCGAATTATAGAATCATGTATTTAAACTAGCAAAAATTGTGATTGTGGAAGATTCAAGAGAATATTATATACACAGAAGGATAAGCTAACGTGAAAAAACACATTAAAAATTTTGGAAGTAAAAGTTATGACTATTGAAAAAAAAATCCTCAGTAGGAAAAATAGCAAATAGATTCAATTAATGAGCAGGAAAACGGAGCCCAGTGTCTCTACCAGAATGCAGGGTAAAAGGACAAGATGATGGGCCAAATTGTGTCCCCAAACAGTCATGTGTTGAAACCCTAATCACCAGTACCTTGATATGTGACTATATTTGGAGATAGGGCATTTAAAGAGGTAATTAAGGTGAAATTGGGTCATAAAGGTGGACCTTAATAAAGCCTGACGGGTGTCCTCATAACAAGAGGAAATTAGGACACACCAAAAGACATAGCAGGGATGCATGCCCACGGAGGTAAGGCCATGCGAGGACACAGACAGAAGGGGGCCATGTGAAAGCCAGGGAGAGAAGCCTTGATTTTGGACTTCCAGTCTCCAGAATTGTGAAAAAATAAACTTCTGTTGTTTAAGCCACCCAGTCTGTGGTATTTTGTTATGGCAACACTAGCAGACTAATACAGACAAAATTTTAGAAAGTATGAGAAACAGAAGACATATCCAGAATTTTTAACATTTATTCAATAACACCTCTAGATAGGTAGAGCAGAATTAATGGAAGAAGGAATATAATCAAGAAAAATTCCCAGAATTGAAGACACACAGTCTGCTATTTAAAAGACTTTCAGCTTTGCTGAGCTAGATTCCTTTTTTTAAAAAGACCTCCAACAGTGGGATTCCAGGATAGCTCAGTGGAGTTCGATTCCCAGCACTGGCCAGTGCAATCCTGTATACTAAACTGTAGCATAACTGGTAACCGCCAGGATGGCTTGGTGGCAAAGGTTCTTGCCTCCCATGTGGGAGGCCACTGATTCAGTTCCACGTGGCCCTACATCCACCTGTGTGGAATGAAACCATGTCACAACTAATTACGTACAACTATGGAGACTGCTCTGTGCCCTCTCTCTTCTCTCTCTTTCTCTCGCTCACTTTTTCTCAAAAAACAAAAACAAAACCCCAATAAATAAATAAATAATTTAAAGATGCCCCCCACCCCCCAATATACACATTGTAAAATTTAATAAATAAGTCTTGGGGGCTGGGGAAGTGATGTAAGTTTTTCTCTGAATACGGTAATCTGCATTTGCAACTTAAATATACAGTGAGCAGGTTGCAACCCAACAATAATTCTTGAAGCCTTTTCTCTCTCCCATTGATAGAATCTGGAACTGGATCAAAGTTTAGAAGCTGCTTTCTACAATCACTTATTCCTTTGAAATAAGGAAATTGAGTCTCAGAGAGATGGACTGGCTGGATGTTTTTGAAAATGTAGTTTCAAATAATTTTACACTCTTCCAAAGGCTCCATAGGGGTTGGGGTCTATGTTGCCTCTCCTTGAACCCGGGTAGGCCTCTGATTACTTTGACTGATACTGTATGGCACTAGGGTGAACAACTGTTCAGGGTTCCCCAGAGCTGTCCTGATTTTAGCACTGCAAGGCCCCCAGGAAATTCCTCAGAACTGGACAAAGTAGGAGCATTGATCACTAGAGAGGTGACCTATGTGTCTTCCAAGTGCAGCTCATAAAAGGACAGATAGCGGGGAAGCCGGGATGGCTCAGTGGGTTAAGCGCTCACTTTGCAGCCCCAGGAATGAGGATCGAGTCCTGGCCCCGGCCTGTCCGGACCCATATGCTGAACTGGGGAGTGCCCCCAGTTCAGTTCTCACCAGGGTGAGACCCCGGCCCAGTTCCTGCCCTGCGCAGCCCCACACCCACCTGTGTAATGAAACTATGTGGAAAAACCGATGATGTGCAACTATGGAGACTGTTCTGGGCCCTCCCCCTTCTCTCTGTCTCTGTATCTCTCTCTGTCAAAAACAATAAAAATAAATCTTTGAAAAGGGCAGGTAGCTATCACTTTGTTTACTACGAGTCTCACTGCTGGAGTACTAAAGTGCCCTCTAAGGAGTCTGTCCTGAAGCTACGAGGCTGGAATGGTTGGCAATCCCAGCGGAGCTCAGCCTTCCAGGCATCTCCTCGAGGTGCCAGAAGCTGTCTTGGACACTCTAGACCAGCCCATGCTCCAGGTGAGTTTCACCTCTATTGATACCACGTGGAACAGAAGAGTTCGTCAGCAGGACCTGCTCTTATTGTTGACCCTCAAAATCTTGAAACATATAAAATTGGCTCTTTTAAGCTACTAAGTTTGGGGGTCTGCTCAGAACACAGCTGTAGATAATTAGATCACTTGGCTGAACTGATCAAGATTCTCAAGTCACTGCAGTTCTGGTTCAGGGTTTGGTCTACCATGACTCAGCTGTACCATTTTTTTTTTCTTTAAAAATTAGTCTAGAATCTCTTTCTAAATTGAGCTAGAGCTACATATAATTATAGGTCTGTAGTAAGTGGATATTAAAGTAAACTGTCTTTTGATAAGGGAATGGTTATCAACATTTTTTGAAAAACGGACACGAAGGCTGTCCAAGGGGTGGAAAAAATCCAAAATCCCAGCCATAAATACCTCTATTTTTTCATATTACATGGCTGGATACTTTCTGGACAGCCCTTGTATGTGCTTTAAAAAAAAAAAGAGGTATCGTATGTCTATCTTGCCCACAGTATATGTTCATATCAATCTGCATCTAATCAGGGAGAGAAACCAAATAGTAATTTACACAGGGAAAGTTTAATATAAATAATTAGTAAGTAAAACTGGGGGTTATAGTAATGAGGGACTAGTTAGTAAGAAGATAAGAGAACTTCAAAGAATACAGGAATGACAGATATATATTAGAATAATACAATATGATATAACCACTATCCCTAGTGTAGAGATAAAGCACCCAAGGAAAAGTTCTTTCTGGCTCACACTTAAAGCTGAGTTCCAGACCTTTGGGGAGACAACATAGCCTTGGCTCAGTGACTGGCAAAGAAATTGTTATAGGGCCATGCCTGCAAAATTTACAGCATCCCCACCTCCACCCCATGAGCAAGCTGCAGGAAATCTGCCTGCTAGCATGTTGGAGAAAGCTGTACACAGAGAGGCATCTCATAAGAGGCATTGAGCTGCAATACTGACCATGGGGAAGCCAAAGGAAGCCGCTGGTCACCATACACTATAGGAATAGTGTTATGCCTGCAGGAGCATGGTGCGGGAGAGCAGCGCACGCTGCAGGAGCTACCAAGTGAATATGCTCGAACCAGGATGCAAAACCCTTTCCTTCTGCAACGTCTCTTTAGCACCCTTACTAACAAAGTTTACCACTGGGCCAGCTGGCAAGGAAAAGTACTTAAAGGGATCAGATCCACTTTTACAGTGCAGGCAAAAAGAGTGAATTCACAGATGAGTGGCCAAAATGAAGAAAAAATAACTGTCATAATTATTATTCACTACATATCAGGATTTTACTCTATCATAACTTGAATGTCTAATATCAAGTTCTATAAAGGATTATCAGATGTTTGTCAAAGGTGACTATTTTAAATAATGATGGTCATATGTTTAAATATCAAACTCATTTTCCAATTATGACTTTGAAGTGAATACCATTTTACAGAGTACCACATGGTTAAATGTTGCTTCTAACTATCATTAAAAACTCCATTAGTGACTGCAAATAGGCACATATCTACATTATATTTCTTAAGGCAATAGGAATATTCTAAAATTAAATGTGGTAATGGTTGCAAAATTCTGTAAATACACTAAAATTCATTAAATTGTACACTTAAAATAGGTAAAACTTTTGGTACATAAATTATACCCTGATAAAGTTTTTCTTAAAATCAGACACTAATTTTATATTAAACTTTTCAAATGGAAATATATATATATTTAATTTATATTTAAATGGAAATAAATATATATATTTAAGGGTCTAAAAAAATGCTAGATAACCTGTTTTTCCACTGCTAATTCATGTAGTAGTTTTACTGCTGTTATCAGATTTCATATGCATATCCAGTCCCTATATTTTTCCAGTTACAGTATTTCATGACTTCCATAAATCTTTTCTGATTCCTCTTGCAAATAATATAGCATTCCCAATTATTTTTTCCATTAGAATATCTGAGTGTTTTGTAAAATATTTTTAGAATATTTCCATATTCATAGTTTAGTATATAGTTTGATTCTATTGGCAACAAAGTATTTATCACCCTAAGAACATTGTTCTTTCTTATTATTTCTTCTACTGAACTTAAGTTAATTTTCGGAGATAGCTGTTAGGGTTGCAGATATTTTTGTTTTGTTTTCTTCTTGAAACAGGCTTATCTCGGAAGTCTTATAAATACGTGACCTGGGTTACCTGAAGTTTTAAAGCCTTGGTCCTGAAATTAGACATCCTGGACCTTGTTTTCTGATACTGACCTACCGGTATGCCTCAGCTAAGGTATACAGAAGTTCATTAATTATTTTCTTGTTTCTGGAGTGAAAGGTTAATGATTTTGCATAATTACATTAATCTGTAAGTGACTATCCAACTTTAAAAATATTTTTGAAAATAAAATATAGGGGAAGCCAGGACGGCCCAGCGGGTTAAGTGCTTGCTTTGCAGCTCCAGGGACTGAGGATCAAATCCCGGGCCCAGCCAGTGCAGAACCATATGCTAAACTGGGGTGTGCTTCACATGTGGGAGGCCCCAGTTCAGTTCTTGCCCTCTGGTTTGGCCCCTGGCTTGAGTGGGCATGCCTCCCATGTGGTAGGCCCTCAAACTAGTTCCCACCCTGTGTGGCCCCCACCCACTTGTGTGGAATGAAACCATGTCAAAAACTGGTGACATACAACTATGGAGACTGCTCTGGGCCCTCCCCCTTCTCTCTGACTCTCTTTGTCTCTGTCTCCCTCTGTCAAAAACAATAAAATAAATCTTTAAAAAATAAACAAATACATAAATACATAAAATATAAAAAATAGATCCTTTTCAAGAATTAACCAATTCTTTTTTGTGTGTGTATCATCAAATCTGGCACAGTGTATAGAATATTGTTGGGGTTTAATAAATTATATTCAATTGAGTGAATTAAATTACTATATAAAGTAGCGAGATTGTAATGCGAGCTGTTTCGTTTTGCATTGGGGTAAGTGCTTCAAATGTAGATTAATGATGAACATTCATTTTGGTTTATATAGCTATCTGGGTAGAACAGAAACCTTTGCCCTAAAACAAACATGACCTACCGGGATGGTGTAAGGATGAAATGTAAAGAAAAAGCCCTAAATTTTCTTCTTATTTTTGTCATCTAAACCATTAAGAAATGAAGACTTGGGGCTCCATTTGGGGAAGTTGGGATGGCTCAGCGGGTTAAGAGCTGGCTTTGCAGCCCTGGAGACTGAGGATTGAATCCTGGGCCCAACCCAGGCAGACCCATATGCTGAACTGGGGTGTGCTCCCAGCCCAGTTCCTGCCCTGTGCAGCCCCATGCCCACCTGTGGAGTGAAACTACATGGAAAATTAATGCTGTCAACTATGGAGACTGCTCTGGGCTCTCCCCATTCTCTCTGTCTCTGTATCTCTCTCTCTCTCTCTCTCTCTCTCTCTCTCTCTCTCTTTCTCTCTCTCTCAAAAACAATAAAAATAAATCTTTTTTTTTAAAAAAAGAAAAGAAATGGAGACTCATTTAGAGCAATACACTCAAGTTTTTTAATAATTTGCCAAGATAAATCTGTTCTAATATCCCAAGTTCAATTTCTTTCTCCTTAACTCATCAGTTTCCCAGAAAGTTACTGGATATACTAATTATTAAGAGCTTTAGGTGTTCACATAAAAAATTCTAATTATTTGATCTCTTCTCAGATCAGCTATCTCACTTCTACTGCCCACTGCGACTGTTTGGGGTTTCACCCGTGTGTTTATGCTACTGCTGGGTGAGGAGCAGTCACCCTGCTGAAGCAGCTCTCTACGTCTCCACTTACTCCCTCCAGGTTTGGTTTCCTCTGCTAGAAATACTTGTTCATGACTGAATGGTCTCACTGTAGACACAACTGGTTTGCTTCCCTTTCTCACCATTCTCAGCTAGGATCTAACACAAGCTTGTCTAACCTGCAGCTCAGGATGGCTTTGAATGCAGCCCAAAAGAAATTTGTAAACTTTCTTAACATTATGAAATGTTTTTGTTGCATTTTTTTTTTAAAGCTCATTAGCTTATCGTTAGGGTCAGTGTTTTTGTTTTTGACAGAAAGAGACAGAGAGAGAGAGACAGAAGTGGGAGGGTCTAGAGCAGTCTCTATAATTGTATGTCATCAGTTTTCAACATGGTTTCATTCCACACAGGTAGGCAGGGGCCTCGCAGGGCATGAACTGGACTGGGGGCCTCCTGCATGGGAGGCACACCCCCTCAACCCAGGGGCCAAACCGGAGGGTGAGAACCGAACGGGGGGATTCCCCATGAGAAGCACACCCTATTTCAGCATGTGGGTCCACACAGGCTTGTGTCAGGATTTGATCCTCGGTCCCTGGGGCTGCAAAGCGAACACTTAACCTGCTGAGCCATCCCGGCTTCCCCTGACAATACTTCTTTCAATATGGCCCAGAAAAGCCAAAAGGTTGGACACCCTTGCTCTAAAATTTCACCTACTCCCTGTACTGACTCCTTTCTATCAAAATGTATGTTGAAGGCTGTTTCATGTTAGAAAAATACAAAAGAACAACAAAATCCTTCTCCCAGATTTGTTCTTCAAACTACCCTTGTTTATTCCCTTTCAGCAACAAGCTTCTAAAAAGAGTGTCATTCCATCTCTCCATTTGCTCTCCTCCATTTCAGTCCTGAACACATTGGTTTTCTCTACCATTTTACTTACATTGATCCATGTACAATCATGAAGTCCTTCCCTAAATAAAAACCAATGGAGGCTTCTCAGTCCTAACCTTATTTGATTTCCCTGATGCAGTTGGAATTGCTGATCACTTTCTCCTTCTCGAAGGTATTCCTTACCTAGTTGGGGTTTTGTTGTTGTTGTTTGCTTGTTTTTTAATCTCTCTGTTCACTCATTCATCATTCAAGAAGTTACATGTGTATTTTTCATTCCAAATTTAGATGTTGGTGTTCTCCAGGGACCCCATTTTTGACCCTATGTTCTGTTTGTTGACGTTAACTTTTGCTTCAGTTGACATGTTTTTGTACATAAAGACCTATCTTTCAAAGAGTTTTCATTCATAAAGACCTCTTCTTGCTCTGGTTAGTTTATTTAATTTGGCTGTAGAATATTCTTGTAGAATTTGTACTTTCTAAGTTGAAGGTTTCTAGGTTCAGAGTTGGCTTATTCTATGTTTATTGTTATTGCTTGTCCACTCAGTATGCTTGTTTCCTTGAATATGATCTCAATACACCTTGAGCTGCTCACTAGGAAATCCTTTTTACTACTCTTGCATATAGGGGTTCAAAGAAGTTCATTAACTTAACAAACATTTTTGACTATTACAATTTCTAAGAACTCAGCCAGGCATGGATGATATAATTCACTTACTATAACCTGAACCTTTTCTGATATATGTATATAATTTAACTTATATTTATTTATATACTATAGATTAACTTATAAGAGATTCAAGAGTTTTCCATAGTCCTACTAGAGCGAGTCTATTCATTGCCTGTGAAAAACTCAAACTCTTCTTCATAGGGAATGAAGGCAGCTTTCCAATCCAGTTTGGCTGAGAGTACCATCATACATTATAAAGGGCTACCCTTTCTTAGGGTAATATAGTACAGAGCCAGGGTACATACATTGGTGAGCAGAGCATGATCTGGAGGTCAACTTCCATTGTTCTCTCACCAAAGTGCCTTTATGAGGATTCATAATGTCCCTGTCTAAATAAAACTTCAAACTATAGCCTGATCACCATTCTTCCCTTCAGGGTCCCTGTGATTGAGCTAAGCTGGTCCAACATTGCTGTCCTATTCTTTTTTCTCTTTTACCTTTAAATCTTTCTTCATTGTGTTTTGTCTGGTTGGCCTTCCTTCTGTCACCATCCTACTGTGGCCCAACAATTTAACCTACTTCTTCCCTGGAACTTATACTAATTCCTTAGATAAAGCTAGCTTTTATTCTTTCCCAAAGTAATATATTTTGTACTTACCGTAAATCAATTTTATTTTTTTTTTGAGGTTGGCAAGTGTCTCATCTCAACTACAAAACTTGAAGCGTCTCAGGAGCAGAGATAATGTCTTATTCCTTTTTGTATCTTCTGTGAACATGTAAATACAATAGAGGTCTATTGAGTATATTTCAACTTAATCACAAGAAGTGAGTTAATATTTGTAAATGCTTAACATGGTACCTTTCACAGACTAAATATTGTAAAGTTGTTTGTTAAATAAAATAAATGATTGATAGGACATGAATTTGGATTTGAGAGGACTATTGTTATTATAATGAATGGTAATTGTGTCCACAATGTATTAATAGACTCAGAAATACTTTCCTCTTTTATTATTCAACTTTTAGTAATGTAGAGCCATGGCCGGAAACATTGCTTTCTTTTTATATTCCATTCCTTTTTCTAATTACATACCATTTCTCTCACAGTGATAGTTAAATCTCATTGTATTTAATGATTTATCCATTTTCTGTTATAACAGTTTTATCAGTGACTCCTTGTGTTATAATCTCATTATTTCACAAAATTACATCTTATTTGTTAAGAATAGTAACTGTTACCATGATTTTGTCTTTAATGCTCTTTTTACTCTCGATGTCATATCTTTCTTTGTAAAAAGATAGAATATTTTTCTTCGTCATATAAGCTAATTCTGTTCAATGGTGCTTATATTATGTGGTTTTTCACTGTATGTTGCTATTTTATATAAAATTTTAACTTTGTGTCTGAAATGTTAGCTTCATTTCTACAACTCTCTTTGACTAAGACAAAACATACACCAAAGAAATCTAAATTACCAATTTTGTTTCTTTCTTCCAATGTATAATATACCTATAATGAAATATTGAAACTTCCTTCCTTAATTTTTATTGACCATAGTTCTACATTGCATTACTCTTTTCTTCTTGATCGAAATATAGTTTATATAAGAAAGTCATAAACTCTTCAAATGAGTCTCCTAAGTACATATTTAAAATATAAATAGAACATTATGGATTTTCACCATATATGGCCTAGTGAGTGAATTTGAACTAAAATAAATAAATAAACCAATAAAAACTGGAGAAACAAATGGTAGGAAGCAAGTGTAATCTGCTGCTTGCTTATATACACAGCCATGCCATTTAAGACAATTTTACCCTATTGGGTTAATGCTGAAAAAGTTCCAAAGGCAAGGGATAAATTGTGTTTCTGAATACCTCCTTCCTCCTTTAAGTCCTACTAGCTTTTCCCTTGCAATTTTCAATATAGAAATTTCTAAATATAGGAGGGCTGTCTGAAAAAAAATCCAGCCATTTTCAGTATAACAGGAATGTTATACTGTCTGAATATTTTGTGGACAAACCTTGTATATGTGTGTTACACAAAGAGTAACATTATGATCCCAATGTAGGCACCACCAGTGTTAATAATGACCGGTCCTGTCATTTTTAACCTTGTCCTGCCACCCTGTATGGCAATTTTTTTATTGTTTAAATTTTTTCAATTGAGTAATAACAAAAACTAATATTTTTTAAATCCTGAGTTTTAGATGCCACTTCTGCTTGGCATAGTATTGATCTTTGGTAGAAAATGACCACATGGCTTCTCTTTGATTGAAAAGCAGTTCTATTCATCATTCTTTGAAGAAGAGAAGTCATCTGTCACCTGCTAATGTTTCTATGCTCAACAAAATGAATGGAATAATTGCCTGGAGCCATGTGTTAGTGGCAGTCTAGAGCAGTGGGTAAGCGTCAATGGCACAGGCTAGGATTCCATTAAATCTTGGCTCCATCAAGATTTGGCTGTGATAGTTTTAAAAGAGTCAGGGGAAGCCGGGATAGCTCAGTGGGTTAAGCGCTTACTTTTCAGCGCCGGCAACCCAGGATCGAATCCCAGCCCCGGCCGTGCGGAACCATATGCTAAACTGGGGAGTTCCCCTAGTTCAGTTCTCTCTCTCTGTCAATAATAATAATAATAATAATCTTAACCATAACTATTAAAAAAAAAGTCACTTATCTTTTCTGTGTCTCACTTTCCTCCTCTGATAATAATAGTATTTATATCCTGGGGCTGCAACGAAGATTAAATGAATTAATACAAAAGAAGAATTAGAAAGAGTGTCTGGAACATGGTAAGTCATACATATATTTCCCATCATTATTCATTTTCTTGACTTACAAACCTCTTTAAAGTTTGAAAGACTTCTGCATCCTTAAGACAGGTGCCAGCCTTTAAGGAAGCTATGTAAAATTTTAAAACACTTTTAAAAATTATAGGTATGATGCAACATCTTAATTATAAAGAAAAATATATTGTCTCCTTTGCTCCTAAGAATGGTCTGACATGACTACTTTTCAGTATTACATTAAAAGTGTTCTAATTTAATGTTTTAAATTTTAGAAGTCTCAGAGGAAAAAGTTCTAGTTGGGAAAGATAATGCTTAGAATATAAAAATTAAACCATAGGTTAGAATAATTTGTTCATTTAACTTTTGTGGGATTCCTCTATAATTCAAGAAAATTCCATGAGAACCAAATAAACAGAAAATATTAAAATATAGTTAGAAAAAAAGTCCCCATACATTAAATTCTATTCTTAGTAGATCCCCAACATGTTCATTAATTTAAAGGTATCTTTAAAAAATACAAAGTGCTTCGTTGGATGATTTTTAAAATCTTAAAAAGTGAAGACAGAGGGGAAAAAAAGAAGAAAAATGAAAGAGAAAAGAGAAGAGAGGACAAGAAAAGAAGAGAAAAGAAAAGTGATGAAAATAATTTTGGAAGATGAAGGTCACAGAGCAGGCTGACTTGAAATGTACGTTAGCTGTAGAAATCTTAACATACTGGCCCAGGAGTCAGCCAATCAGGACGGTGAGAACCACATTTCCATAATGATGATTGGTTGGTGAACTGAAGGCTCAGTTGAGCTGAGAGAATGGGAAGAATGCTCAGATGAGAAAATAGCAAAACAACTCTCTGGCTTTCTGTTGTTTATTGCATATTCTCCAAATGATTGTAGTGATTCATCCCTTAGGAAAGCTTGTTTTGGAAACAAAAGCAGCACAGTTGTTTACAACAAAAGTGATATTCAGCAGCCAAAGAAGCTGAGTATAATGGTGCTCTTTTATTTTTCTTTAAAATAAACTTTGGTCTCCTGATTTTTTTCCAACCAAATATGTTAAGACTTCCTAGGAGATGTATAAGGGTTTGATTTAAATGATAAATTAGACAGGGGTTACTATTTCTGATAAGCATTTTTATTTTATTAACTTGTCTGCTTTGTGAAATATTTACAAATAGTTGTAAAGTGTGTGGAAATCCTTACATTCTAGCATGAAAAGTATATCAAATACGTTCACAATTAAGGGGGTTCTTCTACTCTCCCAAAAGAAGCTATTTAAGAAATTTGTTTCTTGCAGTCAAATATGTGCAAAAGCTAGGGATATATTCACCAATGAATTTAGTATTACTCTCATACATGTTTACACACATACAAAAATCCACTGTCATTAAATTGAAGAGATTTCAAAAAATGACAAAAAGGAGGGTAGAGAAAGGGAGGCAATGAAGAAAGGAGGAGTAGAACATATGTACTATATCCTGCTGCCTTCAGCCCTCTCCTGCTTGGGGGTTGTATTTTGTTGTAGCTGTTGTGTTAGAACCAAATAGAGCCATGACAACATTTCACCTACAAGTTTTAAATTTAGTTTTATAATCATCCTTTCCACAGACCATCTTTCTGGAAATAAGAGTAATTCTATAATGCAGATTAAGCAGAAGTAGTTTGCAGTTTCTCCCAGTGACCATTCCTTGGCTAGCTAACAGACCAGCCATTCAGAAGCAATTTTCTTCAGGGTGAAATTATGTGCTGACCGTAGCAGATCACTTCCCATAATAACCCTTCCCCCACCCAACGCTAAATACAATCTGTCTTCTACTCACTGTAATAACGTGCAAATGACTGTAATTTTGCAGACAAGAAACAGCCCAAAGTGAAACGTGTCTAAACAGAGGTCGATTTGAAAAATCAGGGCTATTACCTAAATCTGTAAAATACATATTGTAATAAAACCAGCAACAGCAATCTCCCATAAGTAGTTTAAAAAAAAAATTGTAGCTTGTGTTTTGATCTTCTTTATGCACCCGGTCTCCACTGGCATAAAAGAAAAATCCTTTTCCAGAAATGGTTTCATTACATGCGATGTAAATTGCCTTACTTTGCTAACCAATTCGCAGACCTTGCTTGGGCACCAGTTCAGATATAGTAGCGCGCACCGCACCACAAGGGCCTGGGCCAAGTGGAGGTAAGATTTCAGACACTTAACACTGACCTACATTGCACTTCTCTCAGTGTGAGCAGGATACAAATGTTTTCCTTTAGAAGAAGGTGATGTTTTGCAATATTATTGCTAGGTTCTCCTGAACTTCAGGGCAAAGGGGATGAGATATGTTTTTATTATTTATTTATTTATTTATATTTTAAGGTTGAGAATTGGGAGAAGGAATGGGGAATGACATACACAGAGAGGGAAAAGCACCTCCTTCTTTTACTTTATTGTTCTTTAGTGTGAAAATTCATTGCAGTCTTAAATCAGAGCATGGAAAATTTACTTTGTGTCATTTCAATTTGTTTAAGCAAAACTGGGTTACAAAGATTTGTGAAGACAGGTATTATTCTCCTTCTCATAGAGGTATGGTCTCTTTGTTACACTCTACAAGCTTTAAATTGGAGGTGAGCTAATAGGGTGTATAAATAACCTCAGGAGTTAACACGGCTGTGTGATACAATGTGTGTAAATGCCCTTCATCACAAAATGTAAATGACCATGGCAGGGTCACCACCATCAGTGTCTCTGTCTTCTAACTCCCACCCCCAACCCTCTCTGGAGAAGGACAAGAAATGTCTGTGTGGTCCGGGCTCCTCTCTCCACCGAACATGTGTTTCTTGGCACTTTATTTTGGTCCAGTGATATTTCAGGATACTTCATATATGCCACATGTTTGCCCAGAAATGCCACTCACCTTTTGTTGGTGACAGTTGTGTACAGATGAATATTATTAAAAATACTTCACATAAACTTGAACTACAATTAGTAAACATGTGCGAAATGGCCGAATGAAGAGAGTTTTCTCTAAAAGACCTTTTGGAGGTAGAAAGTTAGAATGGTATCTGTAGATACAAAGAGTGAAGACCTTCTAGTGTTTGTGTGGGTGTTTAATAAATCACCAATTCTACATTCCCTAGAAACCAGGGAAGGTCACCTGCCTACTGCCTTGAGGTAGGTGTGTTCATTAACAACCCTAGACCAATAATAGTTTTTCTCTACAATCTTGTGTAGCCAGAAAGGTTCTCATTATGTCTAAATTAAATTTTTTTTCCCTATAAATTAAGCCCATTCCCAGGTAGGTTGTATTTTTATTTTTTTATAACTTTGCTTTACACTTTCCCCCTTGATCTTAAGTAAATCTTAAGTGTCAATGTTGGCATAGATTTTAAAAAGCTAGGCCCAGGTATAGACCCCCTTCCCAATAAACAAAAAAACCAAGAAACGATTTCTGATCCTTAATAATATACGGTAAATCGGAAAAAATTTTCACCAAAGGAAGATCATCAAGTTTACCTGTGTTACTGTGTGAAGCCCCTCGTCTCTTCACCATCGTGCAATTCTGACCTTAAAAAGGAGGGATGGTCTTGTAGCAGGACCTTCTGAGCACCTTGTAATCAGTGCAGAAAGTGCAGGGGTAGAGCTAGTGGTGGTGGTGATTAGAGATGCGATAGCACTCTTTAGTGCATAACACACTTTAACTGCTTCTACACCATTCTCATGCTCCTCCCACCCCGCCATCCCTCCTAGACTTATTTCCAGACAGCTTCCACTACCACCACCACCACATCTCTGTGCAGATCTACACACTAAAATGTAAAATGACAAATTGCACACTTATACAACAGTGTACTGGTATTATCAAATACAGGCATGTGGATCTTAGTAGGGAAATTAGTGTGTGCTGTAATCCTGATAAGAGATAAAGATAAAATTGTCTTCTCAAAAATATAGTTAGTTGGACTTCCCAGTTCTTTGATTTTCTAAGCTGGTAATTATCTTAGTGTCAGTCATCAATTAGCTGATAGCCCTCTGATGTCTCCTGTTTGGCCCCTTTGTCAAACAGCACAAAACAAACACACACAAAGCCAGCATAAGAACTCTGATTTATTCCAGTCTCTTGGAAGCACTCGGAGGGCAGGAGGTGGAGGTGGGTGCAAATGGAGTGTGGAGACGTTGGAATGGAAAGAAAGAATATGCTTTAACTGATCAAAATGGAGTGGATGAAATATGTGATTGACTTCAGCATGAGTCTTTGTCTTTGACCAGTGGGGGTTTATCAAAAGGCTCAAGAGTTAGGGCTAGGTGTTGGGGTTAGGGTTGCTTCAGATGATTTTAGTATTAGGAAGCCTACACTTTGGTTTTAGTTAGATTAAATCTCTGTTGCAGTCCTCGTAATATGTTTTTCCCAAGGGAGTGTGTTGGAGGAGTGCTTTTACCCTTTTCTGATTTCATCAGGTCTTTCCATGCTTTTTGAAGTCCAGTTGTTTTAAGAGCTAACCATTGATTTTTCTAAACTGATATAACATATGGGGTAGCCATGGGCTTCCAAAGGCTGAAATATGGATGACACTCCAGGGACACAGAACTTGCCCAAGAGTGATCTGGTCCTTTGAGGAACCACTCTTCTAAAAGAAAAAAAAATTAAAAACCACCATATGGTGCTGTGTTATTATCAATGGTACATACACCAGTTGTAAAGTCTGTACTTTCGAAAATATAAAACAAACATCAAAGCTAAAATGGGAGGATAAGTGGATATCAGATACCTAATTTGCCCCATTTTATTTGTTGATGTACAGCTCTGATTTGAATACAGATCTACTTAGGCCGATCTAAGGACTATCATAGATGGCATTTCTCTAGGTTATATACTATAGAAAAGGGTAGAAACTGCTCTGTATTACTGTTTGCAGCATCAAATATAGTTCATCTTAGGTTGTGGAAAAACAAATTGGCATATTTTTGGTGAACTATATTGAAAGCTTAAACATCAGTCATTGGATATTACTTAAAACATGTGACATAAATATTTTTATTGCTCCACAAAGTTAACGCTGAATAGTTGTATCATAAGCTATCTTCTGCTAGCACTAATTCCCTTGATATGTCCACTTGACTCTGTTAGGACAGTCTTAAATTGCAATTATCATGTGGAAATTACAATCTCAGTAGTGCTGGATCTTTAAAATCCTGATGCTTTTGATTAAATGTAAAGCACTCTTTGACTTTAGAATTTCCATATTATAGCTCCTAAAAGTACTGGAAAATAACAATGAAAAAATTAAAAATAAAAGTGCTCTAAAAGCCTAATATACACAAATACATTAGCTTAAGTATATTATCTGTTACAGCAGAATGCTAAATTTATTTCATATTAACCTCTCTTCTCCAGTGACCTCAGAGCCATATTAACTTGGTAGTTGTCATTTGGCCTACAATAAATTCTAAAGTATTTCTGAAGTCTTGGTGGATTGCAAGGTGTGGCAGTAGGAGGATTTTGACACCCCCACCCCACCCTCAAGGTAGAGTTAAAATCTGGGGGTTAGAGGAACTCTGAAAATCC